>SNQJ01S0164755.1:9984-31192 GCA_010110895.2 Picea sitchensis | reverse complement strand
TATTCCTGGAAGGCTTCTTTGGTCATTGACAAGGATTTGAGAATTAAGTTTGGGTCTTGAACCTCGTTGGTACTTCCGGCTAAGTCCATTTGGAGCAGGCTTGTGAATAAATCTTCATTTTCCAATATGACTTGTTTACATGACCCGACAATGAGCTCCAGGTTGTTAATTTTCTTTTTCCAGCATGCTTTTACATTTTTTGGTCTGCTTTGGGGAGGGGAGTTTCTCTTGTCTTCTTTTCAGTTCCGATGTGTTGATGGCATAGTTGGAAAAATGGGTTAGCACCTGTTCACAAAAATGACGATCATTTTTTAAATTGGCCTCCAAGTGTTCCAGGAAATCATTTGCCTTCTTTCCGAAGGAAACTAAATTTTGTGATGTTTCCCAGGCTTCAGTAACCAACTGCATTCTTTTGTTGATGTTATTCTCTACAAGGGATCTAGAGAATGCAAGGAGGGTAGACGATACTTTCATCTTGGCTACAGTGGTAGCATGCACGATTTTTTCCAAAGGATTGGCAAATTCTGGGGTTGCAATGAAAACCTGCTCAAATTCGTTGAGGCGGTCTTTCAAATTGTCATTTTCTGTCTCAATTCCTCCAATGGAATCACTAAGAATTTCACCGGTTACTTGGTGAAATGAGGAGATTTGGGATGACCGCATTTTCCTAAAGTCAATCTCTGTGCGAGATTTGTCTTTCATGTTTGTTACATCTCTCTTTTCAATGACCATACTTTTATATTGGCTGTAAAAACCAGCGCTCTGGAATATGAAGGATTCATCTTCGTCAAAAAATTCAGTCTCAGATATTTCCACCACGGACGACCCAATTTTCTGCATGTGCTCAGTTTCAATTTCAAGGTGTAGCTGTTCACTTTCAATTTCAGGATCCTCTGCCTGCCCTGCATTGTTTTTTCTCTTCTTCGTCAGTGGAATTTTGTGAGAACTATCAATTTTTATATGAGGGGGGTTCTTATCTCCTCCTCCGTTCGAAGATTTCTGGGTTGATTTCTTATTGCGGTGGGCCATCGAAGCGATGC
Source organism: Picea sitchensis (assembly GCA_010110895.2). Taxonomy (NCBI): domain Eukaryota; kingdom Viridiplantae; phylum Streptophyta; class Pinopsida; order Pinales; family Pinaceae; genus Picea; species Picea sitchensis. The sequence goes on along the minus strand of SNQJ01S0164755.1, from coordinate 30,152 downwards.
TCTGTGATGTCGTGCTCTTGGGAGTGTTGGCGGGGGAATGGGTACTCTTCTCACTCGATACTTTTCCATGTTGTCTGTACAATTCAGTCATGCTTTGCAATGTCTCTGCGTTGCAATCGACATAAGAAGGATTGTTGTTTACACTGTCCTTGTCTTATGTTAGGTGTCTATGGATAAAAGAGTTGTTAAAGCCAACTGCCAGTAAATGTTCTCGAAAAATCCCATTAGGGTCGAACCCTTTTACCCTTTCATCATATGTTAGGTTCGATTTCTTGAAATGGGCAGCAAACTCGTCAATCTTGTTGATGTTTCTGCACACGAAGTCTCTGACTTTCCAAGGCAGAGGAATGAACTGTTTGTTTTTCTTATCATGGAAAAAATGCAACCAGTGGTTGTATTGCCTTGCTATTTTTGCAACAAACATCTTTTCCGTGATGTGGCATGGAAGGAAAGAAGGATTTTCCTTAGAGCCAAAGACCATGAGGAGACTGTGATTTTCCTTTAGTTCAAGTGTGCCCTTCTTGTTCAAAAAATTCGTTGTCTGACCAGACATCCGCTGAGCATCCTTGCCTAAAAATAAATCTTTGAAAAATGAGACAAAGACATTAAAAACTTCATAAATACAATGGGATTCCTAGTGCCTCCACAGGGCCTCGTACCAGAATGTTACTGGGTCGAATCCACAATTTATTTTATTGGAAAGAGGAAGTTTTGGAAACGGGAAGCAATGCACAATTGAAAAAATCAAGTAGGATGACATATAAAATTTGTTTTATTCTTTGAATCGTGACAACTGGGAACAGATCTCAATGGAAATTATCTTCCCCCAATCGAAAATGTACTTTTCTTTGACTGTGAAATACAAAATATAAATAATTATGTGGGAAATGCTTGTCGTGGATGCATGTCTCGTTATTCTTGTAAACAACCAAGCAATTTCCCAGAATGGATTTCTAAAGGAACTCACCTGAAACCTTGTGATATCTTCAGAAATTGTTGTCAGGTCTTCGAGAAAGTCGTGTAAGATGTCCAACCTGTTATCATGTTTTTCTAGAAATCGGTTGCAGTCTTGTCCTCTGAACGTCAATGTTGGTTCCGACAATTTTAACATCTTGCGGAACACCTGAGGTGATAAAGAAATAGGAGAATGGTCGCACAGTGAAATAATTCTTTGCCCTGGAATATATTTTTTGGAGCACCAAGAGAACACCTCCTTACTGTAAAAAATCTTAGGGACACAGCCTAGACGAGCGATTCCAGAGGTCCAAATCACTTCGTTCGGGGTGGAATGGGATGAATAGTAAAAGTATGCCCTGGACCACTGGAAGTTCTGGTCCTGATGTTCAAAGATATTTATTGTATCTCCACAAAACTGCTATTGACCTGCTGCCATAAGTGTACACGAACATTTGTTTGCTCCAGATGATGAATGAAATGAAACGTTTGAAGGGATAATATAACCCTGCACAAATATTGGTCCAAAGTGTGTGAATGGGAGATGTCCTCGACACTTTCGTTCATTAATGACAATTTGGACGGCTGTTGCATCATGCGTTGTTAACATTAACCACTAGTAATTTCATATATAGAAATGTGAACATGCCAAATATTGCAATGTGCGATTAAGCATTGTAGATTTCATGATTGGGCCAACACGACGACGCATGTTCGACATGAACAATCAGAAGGCACAAAATAACTCTCCGCACATTTTGGTTTAATGTGTAATAATGGGAAATATCCTCGAGCATTTCTCCCATTAATGACAATGTTGACGGTTCCTGCATGGCCAACTGTTAGCATGAAAGGTTTCTAATTGCATAGTAAGAAAGTACAGAGGTCACGGGCACTGGGAAAAATAGCTTCAAAATAGGGTTACAAGGTAAAACCATTGAAGGTGAGGCTGCGAGGGTCAAATTGTCTGTCTTGGAACTTTTTGAGTGCAATACGCGTAACAACGAAGAGGGTATGGTAGGACAGTCCAGAGGGAAATTTGTATATCACTATTAAGAGCATAACTAATGTATATAAGGAAGGAAAATAACTTAATGGGGATGGAAGGTAGCGAGAGATACTTTGAAACATTTGTGAACCGTGGTAGTGTGAAGCTTGCGAGTTCGACGAGTCCATGCTGGAATTATAGATCACGAAAGTGAGGATCCAAAATGGGGTCACAAGGTCTCCCCAGAAGCCATGAGGACTGACAGTCAAATTGTATTGTTCAAAACATTTGAATGCATAATCTTTAACACGGAAGAGGGGACGATGTCGGAACCCGGTATTCAATTTCTATATTATGGAGGGTTGGATGTGAATTGTTTTGTATCATTGTGTGCACTTGTCACTAGTAAGAGTCACTAGTAAGAGCATAACCAATGTATATTAGGAAGGAAAAGAAGTTAGTGGGCATGGAAGATGACGACAGATACTCGGAAACATTTTTGAACCATGGTAGAGTTAAGATTACGAGTTTGAGGAGTCTGCGGTAGAGTTATAGATCACGAAAGTTTTGAGTGCAAGATGTACATCACAGAACAAGAAGAATCAGAGTTCGAAACCACCAACCCGACAACCGCGGCAATAAAATTGGCTAAGTACAGAAAGAAACAACGGTCAGTCGGATTCGTCGTGTGATTATATAGATGGAGATAAAGATATGTCAGCCCGTCAAAGATGGAACCCGCGATTATAGAAAGGTGACTAAGTATATAAACAAAGATCCATAATACACGGGAAGAAGAAAAGGGAAAAAGGACTAAGGAGTCCGCAGTGGAATTGTAGATCATGAAAATTTTGAGTACAAGATGTGAACCCGGTAGTCAAATTGTATATTATGGAGGGCGGGATGCCAACTGTTTCGTACCATTGTGTTCAATTGTCACTAGTAAGAGCACAACCAATCTATATTAGGAACGAGATGAATTTAGTGAGGATGGAAGGCAGCGACAGATACTTTGAAACATTTGTGAACCATGGTAGAACGAATCTTGGTGCGAACCCGAAACAGTATCCAAGAGTTGGACATTTCATGAACCCGACAATAGGAGGATCCAAAACAGGCTGACAAGGTCTTTGTAGAAGACACGAGGCCCCGACGTTCAAATTGTATCGCTTTAAACATTTGAATGCATAATCTGTAACACAGAAGAGCAAACGATGTCAAAATTCGGTAGTCAATTTGTATATTGCAGAGGGTGTTATGCCAACTGTTTTGTACCTCTATGTCCAGTTGTCACTACTAAGAGATAATTTAGTATTGAAAATAATTTTTTAGATACTATTAGATACTTGATAGGGATTACCATCCTTAAACAATGGCAATCTTGACCCCGCCATCCCTGGACTCTGTGTGTCAATTTGTATATCGCGGAACTGGGAACGTTGTTTGGAGGACACGAAAGAATAAAAGTGCAATGTTGAGTCAGCTAGTCCACAGGTCCTCTTGTCAATTTGTATATCGCAGAATTTTGGGTGCTATTTGTAGGGCACAAAACAATGGAGGCCCAATTTTGAGTCTGCATGCTCGAGAACCCGCGATCCAAAATGTGGCTAGGCATGGAATGCGCAATCCGTACATGCTCTATAAAATATCATGTCCATACTTTATAGTCCCATAATACACGGGAAGAGAAAAAGGGAAAAAGGACGGAGGAGTCCGCAGTAGAATTGTAGATCAAGGAAATTTTGAGTGGAAGATGTATATCACAGAGCAAAAAGCATCAGACTTCAATTGCACCAACTCGACAACCGGATGCATAAATTCACTGAGTATGAAAAGGAACAGTCGGTGGTCCAATTCGCCATGCAAGGATATAGATGGAGATGAAGATATGTCAACACGCCAACATATATAAAGGCGATCATAGAAAGGCGACTAAGTATATAACCAGAGAGCCATAATACACGGGAAGAAGAAAAGGGAAAAAGGACTAAGGAGTCCGTGGTGGAATTGTAGATCACAAAAATTTTGAGTACAAGATGTGAACCTGGTAGTCAATTTGTATATTGCGGAGGGTCGTATGCCAATTGTTTCATACCATTGTGTTCATTTGTTGCTAGTAAGAGCACAACCAATCTATATTTCGGTCTCAGATATTTCCACCGCGGACGACCCAATTTTTTGCATGTGCTCAGTTTCAATTTCAAGGTATAGCTGTTCACTTTCAATTTCGGGATCCTCTGCCTGCCCTGCATTGTTTTTTCTCTTCTTCATCAGTGGAATTTTGTGAGAACTATCAATTTTTATACGAGGAGGGTTCTTATCTCCTCCTTCATTCGAAGATTTCTGGGTTGCTTTCTTACTGGGGTGGGTCGTCGAAGCGATGCTTCGTGATGTCATGATCTTGGGAGTGTTGGCGAGGGACTGGGTACTCTTCTCACCGGATACTTTTCCATGTTGTCTGTACAATTCAATCACGCTTTGCAATGTATTTGCGTCACAATTGGTAGAAGCAGTATTGTTGTCGACATTGTCCCTGTCTTGGGTCAAGTGTCTATGGATAAAAGAGTTGTTAAAGCCAACTGCCAGTAAATGTTCTCGAAAAATCCCATTAAGGTCGAACCCTTTTTCCCTTTCAGCATACGTTAGGTTCAATTTCTTGAAATGGGCAGCAAACTTGTCAATTTTGTTGATGTTTCTGCACATGAAGTCTCCGACTTTCCAGGGAAGAGAAATGAACTGTTTTTTTTTCTTGTCATGGACAAAATGCAACCAGTGGTTGTATTGCCTTGCTATTTCTGCAACAAACATCTTTTTCGTGATGTGGCATGGAAGGAAAGCAGGATTTTACTTAGAGACAAAGACCATGAGGACACTGTGATTTTCCTTTTGTTCAAGTGTGCCCTTCCTGTTCAAAAAATTCGTTGCCTGACCAGACATCCGCTGAGCATCCTTGCCTAACAATAAATCTTTGAAAAATGAGACAAAGCCATTAAAAACTTTATAAAAACAATGGGAGGCCTTCTGCCTCCATAAGGCCTCATACTAGAATGTTACTGGATCGAATCCATAGTTTATTTTATTGGAAAGAGAAAGTTTTGGAAACGGGCAACAATGCACTATTGCGAAAATCAAGTAGGATGACATATAAAAGTTGTTCGATTCTTTGAATCGTGACAACTGGGAACATATCTCAATGGAAATTATCTTCCTCCAATCAAAAATATATTGTTCTTTGACTGTGAAATAAAAAATATAAATAATTATGTGGGAAATGTTTTTCGTGGATGCATGTCCTGTTATTCTTGTAAACAACCAAGCAATTTCCCGTAATGGATTTCTAAAGGAACTCACTTGCAACCTTGTGATTTATTCAGAAACTGTTGTCGGGTCTTCGAAAAATTCATCTAAGATTTCCAACATGTTATCAAGTTTTTCTAGAAACTGGTTGTAGTCTTGTCCTCTGAATGTCAATGTTGGTTCCGACAATTTTAACATCTCGCTGAAGACCTGAGGTGACAAAGAAACAGGAGAATGGTCGTGCAGTGGAATAATTATTTGCCTTGGAATATATTTTTCGGAGCACCAAGAGAACACCTCCTTACAGTCAAAAACCTCAGGGACGCAGCCTGCATGAGCGATTCCAGAGGTCCCAATCACTTCGTTCTCAGCGGAATGGGATGACTAGTAAAAGTATGCCCTGGACCACTGGAAGTTCTGGTCCTGATGTCCGAAGATATTTACTGTTTCTCCAAAAAATTGTTGTCAACCTGCTGCCATAAGTGTACAAGAACGTTTGTTTGCTACAGATGATGAATGAAATGAAAAGTTGGAAGGGATAATATAACCCTGCACAAATCTTGGTCCAAATCATGTGAATGGGATATGTCCTCGACACTTTCGTTCATTAATGAAAATTTGGACGACTGTTGCATCATGTGTTGTTAACATTAACCACTAGTAATTGCATACATAGAAATGCGAACATGGCGGATATTGCAATGTGCGATTAAGCATTGTAGATTTCTTGATCGGGCCAACATGATGACGCATGTTCGACATGAACAATCGGAAGGCACAAAATAACTCTCCACACATTTTGGTTTAATGCGTAATAATGGGAAATATCCTCGAGTGTTTCTCCCATTAATGACAATGTTGACGGTTCCTACATGGCCAGCTGTTAGCATGAAAGGTTTCTAATTTCATACTAAGAAAGTACGGAGGTCGCAGGCACTGGGAAAAACAACTTCATAATAGGGTTACAAGGTACAATTGTTGAAGGTGAGGCCACGAGGATCAAATTGTCTGTCTCAGAACTTTTTGAGTGCAATACGCGTAACAATGAAGAGGGTATGGTAGGACAGTCCAGAGGGCAATTTGTGTATGACTAGTAAGAGCATAACTAATGTATATCATGAAGGACAAGAACTTAATGGGGATGGAAGGTAGTGAGAGATACTTTGAAACATTTGTGAGCCGTGGTAGAGTGAATCTTGTGAGTTCGACAAGTCCACGCTGGAATTGTAGATCACATAAGTGAGGATCCAAAATGGGGTCACAAGGTCTCCCCAGAAGCCGTGAGGACTGACAGTCAAATTTTGTCGTTCGTAACATTTGAATGCATAATATTTAACACAGAAGAGGGGATGATGTTGGAACCCAGTAGTCAATTTCTATATTGCGGAGGGTTGGATGTGAACTGTTTCGTATCAGTGGGTGCAGTTGTCACTAGTAAGAGTCACTAGTAAGAGCATAACCAATGTATATTAGGAAGGAAAAGAAGTTAGTGGGCATGGAAGACAACGAAAGATACTTGGAAACATTTGTGAACCGTGGTAGAGTAGAGCTTGCGAGTTCAAGGAGTCTGCAGTAGAATTGTAGATCACAGAAGTTTTGAGTGCAAGATGTACATCATAGAACAAGAAGAACCAGAGTTCGAAACCGCCAACCCGACAACCGCGGCCATAAAATTGGCTAAGTATGGAAAGCAACAACGGTCGATCGAATTCGTCATGTGATTATATAGATGGAGATAAAGATATGTCAACCCACCAGGCGATTATAGAAAGGTGACTAAGTGTATAACCAGAGAGCCATAATACATGGGAAGAAGAAAAGGGAAAAAGGACTAAGGAGTCCATAGTGGAATTGTAGATCACGGAAGTTTTGAGTACAAGATGTGAACCCGGTAGTCAATTTGTATATTGCGGAGGGTGGGATGCCAACTGTTTCATACCATTGTGTTCAGTTGTCACTAGTAAGAGCACAACCAATCTATATTAGGAATGAGAGGAAGTTAGTGAGGATGGAAGGTAGCAACAGATACTTTGAAACATTTGTGAACCCTGGTAGAGCGAAGCTTGGTGCGAACCTGAAACAGTATCCAGGAGTTGGAAATTTCGTGAACCCAACCATAGGAGGATCCAAAATAGGCTGACAAGGTCTCTGTAGAAGACATGAGGCCCCGACATTCAAATTGTATCGCTCTGAACATTTGAATGCATAATCTGTAACATAGAAGAGCAGATGATGTCAGAATCCGGTAGTCAATTTGTATATTGCGGAGGGTGTTATGCCAACTGTTTCGTACCTTTGTGTCCAGTTGTCACTACTAAGAGCTAATTTAGTATTGAAATGATTTTTTAGATACTGTTAGATGCTTGATAGGGATTACCATCCTTAAACAATGGCAATCTCGACCCCACCAGCCTTGGACTCCGTGTGTCAATTTTTATATCGCGGAACTGGGAGCACTGTTTGGAGGACACGAAACAATAAAAGTGCAATGTTGAGTCAGCCAGTCCACAGGTTCACTTGTCAATTTGTATATCACGGAATTTTGGGTGCTATTTGTAGGGAACAGAACAATGGAGGCCCAATTTTGAGTCTGCCTGCCCAAGAACTCGTGATCCAAAATGTGGCTAGGCATGGAATGCGCAATCCGTACATGATCTATAAAATATCATGTCCATACTTTATAGTCCCATAATACATGGGAAGATAAAAAGGGAAAAAGGACGGAGGAGTCTGCAGTGGAATTGTATATCAAGGAAATTTTGAGTGGAAGATGTATATCATGGAACAAAAAACAACAAACTTCAATTGCGCCAACTCGACAACCGCGCGCATAAAATTCACTAAGTATGAAAAGGAACAGCGGGCGGTCCAATTCGGCATGCAAGGATATAGATGGAGATGAATATATGTCAACACGCCAACGTATATAAAGGTGATCATAGAAAGACGACTAAGTATATAACCAGAGAGCCATAATACACAGGAAGAAGAAAAGGGAAAAAGGACTAAGGAGTCCGCGGTGGAATTGTAGATCACAGAAATTTGAGTACAAGATGTGAACCCGGTAGTCAATTTGTATATTGCGAAGCATCGTATGCCAATTGTTTCGTACCATTGTGTTCATTTGTTTCTAGTAAGAGCACAACCAATCTATATTAGGAATGAGAGGAAGTTAGTACTTTGAAACATTTGTGAACCGTGGTAGAACGAAGTTTGGTGCCAACTCGAAACAGTATCCAAGAGTTGGACATTTCGTGAACCCGACAACAGGAGGACCCAAAACAGGATGACAAGGTCTTTTCACAAGACGCGAGGCCCCAACGTTCAAATTGTATTTCTCCAAACATTTGAATGCATAATCTATAAGAGAGAAGAGCGGACGATGTCAGAATCCGATAGTCAATTTGTATATCACGAAGGGTGTGATGCCAACTGTTTCGTACTTATGTCCAGTTGTCACTACTAAGAGGTAATTTAGTAATGAAAATAATTTTTTAGATACTGTTAGATACTTGATAGGGATCACCATCCATAAAAAATGGCAATCTCCACCCCGCCAACCCTGGACTCTGTGTGTCAATTTGTATATCGTGGAACTAGGAGCGTTGTTTGGAGGATAGGGAACAATAGAAGTGCAATGTTGAGTCAGCCAATCCATAGGTCCACCTGTCAATTTGTATATCACCAAATTCTGGGTGCTATTTGTAGGGAACAGAACAATGAACACCCAATTTTGAGCCCACGCGCCCGAGAACCTACGATCCAAAATGTGGATAGGTATGGAATGCATAGTATGAAAAGGAATAGCATGTGGTTCAATTCACCATGCGAGGATATAGATGGAGATGAGATATGTCAACAAGCCAACATTGGAGGTGGTGATCATAGAAACATGACTAAGTATATAACTAGAAAGCGATAATACATGGGAACAAGACAAGGGAAAAAGGACTAAGTATCTCCCAGAAGAACATCTAGTGTTTGATTATTAATGCAAATGCTTTCAAACCCGTGCTGAGTTCTCACCAGTTAAGGCATAAATTGCAAATCATGAAAGTATCTTTCGTACCACTGTGTCTAGTTTCCACTAGTAAGAGCATTGTTGATGTATATCAGGAAGGACGCAAGGTTGCTGGGGATGGAAGGCAACAACAAATACTTTCAAGGAAGTTAATGTATACGAGGAACCCACGATGGAATTGTAGATCACAGATGTTTTGAGTGCAATATGTATATAACGGAATGCTAAACAACCAGGTTCGTAAGCATTGACCCCATAGCGGTGGCCATAAAATTGGCTAAGTATGGAAAGGAACAACAATCGGCTCGATCCGTCGTGTGAGGATATAGATGGAGATAAATACATGTCATCCCGCCAACTCTGGAACCAGATACCATAGAAAGGCAACTAAGTAGATATCCAGAAAGCGATAACGAGTGGGAAGAAGAAAAGGCATGTTCGTATGTGCCAACCCGACAACCGCGGCCATAAAATTGCCTAGGTATGGAAAGGAACAATGGTTAGTTGGATTTGTCATGTGAAGATACAGATGGAGATGAAGATATGTCAGCCCATGAACCCTGCAACCACCCATCATATAAAGATGACTAAGTATAAAACCAGAAATCCGTAATGGAAGGGAAAAGGGATAAGTCTCTGACAGTCGAAAAACCTTTTTTTTACGTTTATTAATCACAATGTTTTCGAACCCCTGTTGGGTTCTCACTAGTAAAAGCATAAACTGCAAATCACTGAAGTTCTTTGGCTGCAAGATGTATATGACGGAACAAGGGACATAGGTGCTGGGTACCGCGGACCTGGGGCCTGGTGGCCAGATAACTAGCTAAGTATTTGGCCAAGAGATAAACTCCTTATCATCTATTCATCTTGTATTCCTTCCAGACCACAGAAGCTCTTTGGTTGCAAGATGTATATGACGGAACATGGATGAGATGGGAGTAAATGCGACCGAGTACACACACATTGCGTCAACATACTTAACATGGTCATTGCATCAACACTTGAGATGCCTTGTTGTAACTCATTAATTCATTCTATTTACGGCACCCGAAGAATGGAAGCAAGACGAATCCTCCAATTTCTTTCTTTAAATACAGGGTCGACGCCACATAATTATGGCTTATGAAAAAATATTCTTAAATGTAAAATGTAAGCAATGAACAGAGAAGGATTTATTTAAATTGAAGTAGTGGGTAGCAGAAAGAAAAGCTTGTCGTCCATGTTTAACGACACAGATGAAGAAGGTACAAAATAAAATTAAAACAAATACCAGATATTGGAAAATACTATTAAAAAATAAACCAAAATTATTCTATATTCAAATAAGATGGGTTACAAAATACAGTTGAGGCTATTTGCAGCCACAATGATTGCGATTTGGCTTGTCGATGACCAATAACAAATATGTACAACGATGAAGCTTCTTGACAGTTTTCTTGACGTTCAAACCCTTTATTCGTAAAAAAACGAGTTGAATATCAATTTCGGGTTTTGTACTTAATCGGTGCTGCCAAGTACATCTATCCCAGTTTTTTGAATAACTTGTCTCTTCCATATATGCCTTGCTTGCAATGGCTTCTTATTCAACATTCCATTCTTTGTCAAGTATTAATTTGCCTTTGCCATCCAAAACTTTGGGTTTAAGGTGATTTCCTTGCAATGTTCCCGACCCTTGACATTCGAGACAACTAAGAAATGTGATTCAGGCCGATCTCAAAGTGGAGGGAGTCGTTTTATGTCACAATAGCCATGGCAGGGGAAAAAAATCCAAGTATGTTGTGACTAGTATTCTCCCTGTATTCGATCATCTATTTGATTGAAAAGCCTGCCTGAAGATTTGTATGTTGAAATTATTTTATTTATTACAGTAAATTGGAAGAAACGTCCAACCCAGCTGCAAAATGAAAATCTGTTGAGGTACATAACTTCTTCAGCCAACAAAGGTCTGGCAAGTGCACCAAATTTTGCAGAACACATCAACACAGGTCTGGTAAGTGTATCAAATGTTGCAGATCGCATCCGAATATATATTTCCTCATAGAGGTGGCAGGTATGGCGGCCCACAGAAAGGTCTGGAATGTTCAGAGGTGACACCAAATATGTGGAGTCTGCAACTACATCCAGAGGAAACTAAACAAACTTTGACAAAGAACATGGCTTTCTATCAAGTCGGTTACCAAACCCACATGTAGCTCATCAAAGATTGAAATAGAAACTTTTGTAGTGATAATATGTCATTTTATCCACCCATGCAGTTTTTGTTACCCGCCTCTGGTTACATTTGCAAATGGAGTAATATCTCGCATCATTTACAAATATGACAGACCATTTTCGCAAGACACTATAAATGCACCGCCCCTGAGGAACACAAATTCTTGTGGGATCTGTAGAATTTGATACAGTTGCCAAATCTGTGTTGTTGGAAGAAGCTATATACTTCAACGAAGAACTATTTTGCACGTGACTTGAAAATCCATTACAACTCCTAACAAGAAAAAAAAGAAGTTCAACAAACAAATCTCCAGACAACCTTTTCAACCAACCAAAGCATCGAACACAGAGAGAACACCAACCAGAACATACTTGTTCTATTTTTTTCCTCCTCTTTGAGTTTCTCTTCTATAACACATTTTTTTTTTAGTCAAAGCTCACGTCACATAAAACCAGTCTCTTTTCTTTCATCTAGGCCTCAATCGCATCTCTAAGTTTTCTTACATGTCCATGACCAGGAACATTAGAACAAAGACACCCTAAAGCGCAACTCTTTGATAATAGAGAGAAATGGCAATAAGTATTTAAAAGCAACGCTGGATGATCTTCCATAGATTTTTTGTTAATTCATTTTAATGACAGATATTCTCTATATTTTCCCTTATTAATGCCAATCTTTTCGAATATGTACGTCGAACAATGACTAATAGAACGTATTAAAATTCCCATATCCGAGCAGATTCTCAAATCTGACATCTAAGATATGCAAAATATTAAAGAGGGACATGAGGTCAAGGCCTCTATGGGTGACACATTTGTGGACTATGCTGAAGCTTTTAAGAAAACTAAAAGACCACAAAAAAAAAATTTGTTTTTGCAGATTCAAAATCCAGGCAAAATAAATTACCAGATCCCATAATATTCGTCTGTATGTTCATTTTAATGGGAGATGTACTCGATCTTTCCAGTTATTAAAGGCCATATTTTTGAACTTGTCTGGTCGGTTCTAACTTTTCAAATCATAATTAATTTCTATTGGGAATGACAGAAGGTAGCGGGGATGCATGGGAGCGACAAATGGTTTTATATTTTCTGAACTCGGAAAATCGTCAACCCGCTAGACTTTGAAAAGTTGAATAAGTATGGAAATCTAGGTAGAATAGACAAACTCATTGCAGGCAGAGGCAGGGTTGTGAGTTTGAGGGGTGCTAGGTAGAGCTCTAGAGCACAAAAGTTCTGGGTAAAAGATGTATACACCAAACACGACCTTTCATAGTTTGATAGAACCTATCCACGAAGCCACATCCACAAAATTGGCTAAGTATGCAACCGAACAACGGTCTGTCGGAATGACCACAGAAAGGCGAGAAACTATAGAGCCAGAAACGCAATTTACAAGAGGAAAATAAAAGGGAGAGAACAACTATATCGCCCACACAGCAAAACCTACTCTGATAACTATGAAACCATAGTAACACATAATCCATGGAAAACGCATCGCCAGCTATGAAATATAGTTTGATGCCGACAAACTCTCGTTCAATGTGTAAGAGATCCAACTTACATCAACTGTAATTTTTTAGTATGTTATTTTATCTTAATAGTATTCTATGCAGACTCCACTGCAAAAAATGTAACAAGAGATCCAACCGTGGATGCAACATCCCAATATTGCAAACCCTAGACAAACAAGAACAAGCAGCAAAGAAAATAACAACCCAATTAAGAAGCACCGAAAGGCTCAACTGCAGGTGCAAGACCAAAACCCTGCAAAGTCGAATCAAACAACAATAAATAGCATGCACCAAAGAAAGAAGCAAGCAACAACCACTCCAGCAGGAATGACGCAGTTCCAATCACAATTGCAGAAACCCAAACGTGCAAACTGCAACAACATGAACAAGTAAGCAAGAACAACAACAACATGCAAACACGAAATCAGTGGAGATGCAAAAAACAAGCATGAACCAGTAAACTGCCAATGCCGCCGAGGCATATAAATTTAATAAACGAAAGAAAATGTATTGCAACAAGCCTATTAAGTAAGCATTCAACGCTACCAAGCCTATTAGGTAAACATTTAAGTCTGTCAGAAATTCTCTGTAAACATTTAATAAAAAAATGCAATTTGGCAGGTCTCTAACGTATCCCAAAAAAATTATTATATTTTTTGTAACAATAGTTCGAACACCAGAGAATGTATTGGAAGGCCAAAAACATTTCCATAAATTTACCTATCATAAAATGTTAAACCAAACATTCGAATTAATGCTAGCATTAATCCACCTTCGACGAATGCATAACAAAATATATGATTCAAGAAGACCATATACAATCAAATACTTTGGATATGCCAACATATATAAAATTCGGAATCGAGAAGCCGGTAATAAGACCTCCAATCCCTTCTCCAATTAGATCATGAAAAATATGGTACTTTTTTAAATATAAAAATCGATGTTTTGAGTTCCCTGGTTCGAACAATAGATAATATGGAAATATTTGTGGTCAAAGGACAAACTAATATGAAGTCAACGATTTATCGATCGCTATAGTCCCTCTATGCATACGGCAGGGACTAATAAGGAATATTGAACATTGATGTCATATATTCCTATCACATAAATAGAAACTAGGACAAAACAAGGGGCATAGTAGATGGCTTTAATCAACGAAGAGAGAATAAGAAATGCAAGACTAGAGATTCGACAACATCACAAGGATCATAACATGACAACATCAACATTGGATCAAAGAATCATAGTTTATATAAAAGCTTCCTTCCATTGCCTGTAGTGGAACACATTATTTTACCCTATCGATAAAATATGGTAAATATAGGGGAATCCAATTCAAAGGACGCTCTATGGAAATGATATTTTATTCGATTAAGTTATCATTGCCAAATAACATGTAAAGAGGATATCATGAAAGAAATACCATATAATGTTGAAATGAAACTTTGAGTGAGAAAATGAGAGGGGTGATTTCTGGAATAAAATCTAAACTACCACTTGGCCACGGGGTTAAGAGAGGGTATTTATTTTGTAAATGGCTATAAATTCTAGAAACTTAAAGGAGAAGGGGATTTTTGGCTCTTAGAGTTTTCATGTATTTTTGTTGGCATTTTTAATGAGGAGAAATCTTCTTTGGACAAGTTTTTTTCAAGAACTTTGATTGCTTTGTTATAAATTCCATGAACTATTCTTGGTATTTGTAAAGTATCGGGGTTGTTTTAAGAATTCCCTTTACACCATAGATTATTCTCATGTTTAGAGTTTACATTCTTATTTTTGTTTTTAGAAATGTTTGTCTAAACCTGTAAACATAGAGCTATAACTAGTTGTTTAATGTGATGATGATGTAAATTTTAAGACCTGCGTGATTGTTGTCTTATGTTTCTCTTAATTACATAAATTAAATATGAACTTTTTAATTAGAGAAATAAATATTTATGAACATGCAAAAGTCACACATATAGCTGAAAATGAACAATGGAAGCATAAACACGACACACCAATAATTACACCCTCAAATTAGTTTTTCATTTAAATTCTAAGCTTATAGGGAAACCTCCACAAGCCATCAAACTAACAATTGTAAGGTATACACAAAAAATAAATTATATATGCACTTACTGAGATAAATTTGTCTACTAGGCATGCAGTGTAGCTAGGGAGGTAATGGGTGGTTGAAGGGGCCATAGTGATAATAGAGTAGGCCATTCAATGTAAGGTGGACTAGGTCCACTATATTATTAAAGAATGCCCACTATGTTAGTTAGATATATTGTAATAGTGTGAACATAATAAATGTGAGAATGATTACTAGAAGGTTGCTTCTCTAGAATGTTCTTAGGTAGTGTTATATAAGGAAGGGATGGGCAATATAATGAGCATACTAAAGAATATTATTATTGTAGCAAGAAATTATTGCTTGGGAGTGCACATAAGGAATAATATATGGTGTTACCCTACCACAAGGGTTTTCTCTATTTCTTGTATCAAGTATTTTGTGTGAGTGATTTGATTTATTGCTAATATTATATTTACATATATGAGGTATTTAATAGGACAACTGAGAATATGCATGTCTGATCTATTGTACTGCACTGTACATAATGTACTTAGACTTGATTATCGACCTCGACTCTTATCCTATGCTCTGAATTACTCAAGCGATCTCTCTCTGATCTCTTGAGTTTTCTTGGTATACAAAATGTGTGGTCAAGCTCTCCCATCTTGTTCTACTTATGAATTGAGAGAGATAACTAATCTCCTCAATCCTAACAACCAATTTCCCAAATGTTAACAACTAATTCCCAAATCTTAGCAACTAATCTCCTTAATCATACTAACCACTTTACCTCAATAATGAGGTGTACAACTAAGATTAGATCAAATCTAACTCACTAATATTCTAAAATCTCTATAATATTTTATTTATATTTCTGAGACTAGAACAATATAGAAAATTTGAATTTCACTTTTATTTATTTAATTGAGGTTACAAGATGGTATTGTTTCTTTCTTTTACTAAGTGGTCACTAGAAGTTGTCTTGAACTACTTCTCTCTCGTTCACACCTAACCTATGCAAGAAGCTCATGATAGAGATATTATTCTCAACAATCCCTCTTGGTGAGGAAGGAATTCTAAACCAATTCAACTCTATCTCTGAATGATTCAAACTTCCCTTTTGTTAAGGGCTTGGTCAGAATATCAACTACTTGTTAATCGATGGGAATATATGTTATAGCAAGATTTGTCTCACCCTATGCAATATTGCACATAAGGCCTTTTTCCATTTACCCATGCAGACTTATCATCCCTGTTTGTAAATCCCAGAGTTAAAAATACATATTTTTCCACATGTACGCATCTTACCTACTATACAGCATGCGTATACGCAGGCTACACCACTACAACCCGTGTACATTAGTATTTGTGCCAAAAAATGAAAATTAATGTTGGGTTTCCATGTCACGACACCAGATCTATGATCCTTGGCCTTCCATATACTAGAAACATTCTGACTCATCCCTTCAGTTCCATTTGAAGACTATAAATGGGTCAATTCCGAGCTATGGAAAAAGAGAGAAAGAATTCAACTTTGAGAGCAAAGTTACTCTGGAGAAATTATTTACTTCATATTGAGTCGGCATCCATTTGTCCTTTAAGTCTGAAAACAATGTTCATCCCCCAAGATCTTCCCTTATTGATTGAGAACCTCATTGTTTCTCTTTTACGAGCTTGCCTTTGGTGGAGGATTGAAGTGGTGGAGGCCCAGTTGGAAGGAACTTAGTTTCTCGGTTCTGAACCGTGCCGACACGAAAGTCTGTAACATTTTCACTTCTACTGATCATATATTAATAGAAATACTCTTTTCCCATCCAATTGATATCTTGCAAATATTTGAATTATTATTCCATGGGTGTATTTGTCATGATTATTAATGGATTATGCTATTGAATGTGCTAACACCATTTATTATCACCATATGCTTTCTTTGATTGGTTGTTGAGGACTAGTTGCAGGTATATTGATTTGGGTTAAGTGCTCAATGATGGACTTCATCGAACGTCTAGACGAGGTATCCCTTTTATCTTGTCTTGATAGCATATTTGTTAACATAGCATACTTGAGAAGAGAGTTGATTTCTATAGCTATTTCTGTCTGTTGTGGTTTACCCTAGCTAAAAAGAGATTTTCCTCGTAACAGAATCGGTGACCATACTGGGGAATTTAATCTTCTTTCTTAGGTTTTGGAGTACTTTTCTCCTTAGATTGCTCTCGTTTCTACTGAGTTTCTTGTCGTATCATTGCTTGAAAACATTTTTTCACTCTGGGTATGAGTTTTCAGCCTTTTCTAGGTTTGGTTGTTGCTGGTTGGGATTTGATGTTTGTTGAGTCTTCTTGGGTCTCTGTAGTGACTGTTGAGTGCCTATGGGATGATAGGAAACCTGTCTAGGGTTGAATTTTTGGGCGGAGTCTTTCTCATCACCTTTTCATTTTGATTTTCCTTGTACATTGGGTTGAGTATTCTGCTCCTTGGTATTCTGCTTGAGTTATCTCTTTCTATACACAATAGAGTTTATATATGAAGATGCTTTTCAGACCATGCATTTTCATTTTTATTATATTGAAAATACAAAAATATTAGGCATTTTGCATTGTTTGGCATTCTGGTCTTTTGAGTCCTTGTCATTAGCTTAGTGCATGTAATGAAAGATTGCATCTTTACTTTAGAATCACAGTTTTGAAATTGAAAATTGCATTTGTTTAAGAGCATATCATTCATCGAAAATTGAAGTTAGGACTTTGCGTTATATTCATATTTACTTTTCTTGTTGAGTCATAACATCATGAGTTTCGCTACCATACTTTTTTGAGTAATCACAGCCACTAAAATTAACGCTATAATTTAAAATTGATTAGTCACGATTTTATTTTCTAGGGTGCACAAACTAGCTTAGGATTTAGTGCCTTGGAATTGGATTTTGTGAGTAAACTTCTCCAAGGCAATTAAATCAACATATGTGTCTGACAAAGGGAGTGGAGAAATCCATTGTATAATTGGTAGTATTAGGAGGCTCCACTCACACCAAATTTAATCATGAGGTCGCGTGAGGTTGGTTGAAGAGATATCCCCCCGATACCTTCTTAGCGTCAGAGATATTTTTGGGGATCTATTCATATCTAGGGATATTGCTAGTTCCTTTACCTTCGTGAGAGGCAGTAATTTCAAGGTTTCGGGCTTTGCTACCCTGCCCATACGGTGGACCTGACTTACGTCTGCTCGCCTGTGCATCGTTTATACATTGGTTTCTTAGTTGCTTGACTTAGGTGCCACATAGGTTACTTGTAGGGGTTATTCTGCAGGTACTCTATGTCAAATAAGGGTCGGACAACACACAGCCTTTATGGAGGATTAACTCTCTAGGGGGATCTAATCGACTGGTTGTTAATCCCACAAGGGCCCTTATAACTGATTTTGTTACCTCCGATCTTTAACAGGGACTCTCAAGCCCCTCTTGAGCGAGACATACCTTCTTTAGGGAGATAGGTCGCTTCCAATCACCTTATCCATTTTGTGTGCATTTTAACCATTTGAATTTTGGTGTGCTCTTTGATTACTAGTTGGCCTTAGGATTTATTTTTGTCTTTAGAGTCTTAAGTGATCGTGGAGTCGGACCAGTGTACCCGCCGATCCCGTCACTTGTTACAGTTACCACCGAATTTCGATTTTTTGCCTTCTAAAAGGCGTAGAGTTATTAGACGTGGTACACACACATCCACTATTCAGACTTGTGATTCTACAAGGATGAGTATTGAGCCTAGTCTTCAGAACAATGGGAGCCCTTCGACTCCCACACCCACTATAGTTAATGGAATCCCTTCGACTTCTGCAACCACAATGGTTGTAGTGCCGAAGGCACCTATCATTACTATGGCTCAGATTATAGTGAATGCTCAATCTCTTGTCTTGAACCCTTTTGGGTCTCTTGGTCACTCACCGGGCTATAATGTTCATTCCATCCCTATGGCCTCTAGTCCTTTTCCCTATGGTATGTCAAAATTTACTTTGCAATTTTCAAACACCATCCTAGCTGCTGGCCGTAATGCTATCATTGGGATTGGGGGCACTACACCTCCTTATACTCCATTTTCATTTCGTGTTTCTCAAATCCCTCAAACGTGATCCAGATTATTTTCGGCACGAAATGAGAGCGGAGATATAATAAGGAAATGCACAGAGATATTGCAGATATTCAATAATATAACAGAAATGTATCAAAGATTCAATCATAAACACAGATATACAGTAATACACGATTTCTATTAATGAAAGAAATGTACAGCCACTGTAAAAATATAGAGTGAAAGACTCGCTAGAATGGTGGTAGCTTATCTCTGAGAAGAGATGTGATGGCTACTCGCATTCGCAAGAAGATGGTTACAATGAGGCTCTGGAGGTCTTTTTACAATAATCGGGAATGCCAGAAGTCCTAGACACCCAAAAACCTAACCCTAGGAGATGAAGCGCCAAAAGTCATGTGGGCTCCGTTTGGGTAAGTTGGTGCATCAACTTCCCGGGGTCGTAACTTTTGCATTCGATCTTCGTTTTAGGCGTGTGATAGCTCGTTGGAAAGGTATCATCGAGGAGATTCATTTTGGGGGCTCAATCATGCCTTCAGCTATCATTGAGAACCTCGATCTTGAAAAAACATCATTTAGTTCCTCAAAATGGCCCTGGAAGTGAAAACCTGCTAAAAATAGTAAATTGCCAAAATGGACAAAAAATTGTTTTGAGCCATTTGGAAAAGGTGGGTGGCCCCCAATATCCACCTGGATCAATCCTCCCTCCTTAGGAAGAAATGGTCTCCATTGCGTTGAGTTCCCGGCGGAGAGGGAAAAGCATTTGTTGAATCTGCATCTTCGTGAGTTGTTGTTGGAGAAGTCACGCTGCCTAGTTTGTGGAAATTTGTCATGAACCTGTGGCTGGAAGGTTTGGACCTTTTTAACCAGTCTGGCTATTTTAGATGACTGTGTGCAGAAGGAATCTAATGCTTTTCTGCAACCTTGTCGACCTGCTTCTGTTGGATAGAAGGTGCTTTGGTCGAAGCTGTGGTGGCTGTAGTATCCTTATGTTCACCCTTTGAACAGATTGTGGAGAAGATGAATTTTCTAGTATGAGATA
>SNQJ01S0164753.1:21182-31392 GCA_010110895.2 Picea sitchensis | reverse complement strand
TTTATGCCTTTCTTCTATATGCTGCATATGTTGTTGCATGGCAGGTTCGAAACCTGAGAGAATGAGGAAATAAGTTTCAATTGTTTCTCTGTTTGAGCCAGGAGATTCCTGCATAGAGTGCAGTTGAATTCCTCCGCATAGAGTGCGTCGAGGAGGATCTACAGTTAAACTCTCATTCTCACTCACCCAGAAGTTGAATTGGGTTACTCGAGCCGCAAGCAGGGAAGGTGCAGGCCCAGAGGGTGGAAATATCAGCAGTTAGTCTGAGAAAGAAAAAGAACGACGTGGGTTACTGTTGCAGCGAGTGCACATAGTCCGGAGGAGCTTACCACTTTGAGAATTGTCAAAGTTCAAGCGTGAGCAGTTGGTACAAAGTCTCTGGAGGAGCAAGAGGGACCAAGCTCAGGAGGGATAGTTCCATGGGGAAGACTGTGGGAACAGACCCAGGAGGAGCGTGAACAAAAGCGAGTCTTGGCAACATGAAGAGTTCTCAAGAGGAAGAGAATCGACGACTTGAATCGTCGGGGAGGTTTGCGAAATCCTGATGATTGTAGGATCGTGGGGAAGCTGCGCGAGGTTTAGTCCTTCAGCAAGGAGGTAAGACCCAATTCCCATTGGGTTTCGATGTTCAGAGTTTGGCAAGGTAAGAGTTTATACCTTGTGAAATCGCGAGTCGCGATTTCCCAAATTTATCGGGGCCGTTGATCGTGACAAGGACAGGTGGCACGAATCCGGAGAATCGGGGTTTCGGCATTCGGGATTTCCCAATGCAAGGAATTCATGACAGTTGAAATCGCGATCCCGCGATTCCCGATCGCACGAGCGGAGGAGTGACGTAGATGAGTGGGACCTCCAGAGCAGGTGGAGGACAGGTGTCATCGGACTTCCGGGTTTCGGCGTTCGGCGTTTTGGGGTTTTCGACCACGAAGAAAACTTGTATCGTGGATTCGCGATCCGTGAAATCCCGAAGAGGACGTGGCAGTGTGGGACCTGATGACTCTAGTGGAGTACAGGTGGAGATTTACCGAAGTTCGAAGGCAGGAAGTCCAAGTCTACACGTGCTATCGGAGTTCGGGGTTCGGGACTTTATGGTGTCAAGGATTTGTGACATCGCATACTCCAATTTCCCGATATGGAAATCCCCGATAGGGTGGGAGCGTTGACCGTTGACCATCGGGGATTGGGGTTCGGTGTTTTGAATTGCATGTAAATTGGGCACATAAGGTTCGCGATAGCGCGAACATCGATTTCCCAATTTGCGAAGGGAAGATCGTCGAGAAGAGCCCTGTGGGTAACGAGAACTCCCGAGAGGATTTGGAAGAGTGTTGACTCTTCGGGCCATGTCAAAGGAGGTCCTGGTGGAGGCGGGTTGTCTTGAGGGAAGCTTGCATCAGAGTGGTATCAGATCCAAGATTTCTCTGTTTTCTGTAGCAGAGAGGAAGAGAAGACGTAATGCCGCCGAGAAGAGGTAAGCAATCACCGAATCCAGAGAAGGAGAGGGAATTGTCCAGGGAAAGAAGCAGTCATGGACAAAATGTATAAATGGAAAGGGAAATACGAAATCTTCGTGCTATAATGGAAGATATGGAAGCAGCGCAGAGGTGCACAGCAGATACAGGAGATCTGAGTGACTCTGAAGGCGAAGCTGATGCTGTACCGCAAGGTGGAGTTGCAGCAGAAGATGTAGCCAATGAGCAATTAATCAAGGCTATCGCCAGGATGAGCGCAAAGGTGAGGATGGACATTCCAGCTTACGAGGGAAGCCTGGATGCAGAAGAGTTGCTGGATTGGATCTGAGCACTCGACACCTNTATGCCTTTCTTCTATATGCCGCATATACTATTGCATGGTAGGTTCGAAACCTGAGAGAATGAGGAAATAAGTTTCAATTGTTTCTCTGTTTGAGCCAGGAGATTCCTGCATAGAGTGCAGTTGAATTCCTCCGCATAGAGTGCGTCGAGGAGGATCTACAGTTAAACTCTCATTCTCACTCACCCAGAAGTTGAATTGGGTTGACAGAGCGTGCAGGTGAAGTGCAGGTCAAGGTCGAAGCCTCAGCAGGGAGTCTGAGAAAAGGAAGGTAGGGACTGCTGTCTCTATGGATGCGCAGGGTCTGGACGACTTCAACACTTTGAGAGCTGTTGGAAGTCGAGCACGTAAAACGTGCGCGGGAAGTCTCTGAAGGAGTCTGAGAAATCAAGCTCACAAGGGATAGTTATTTCTCGACATAGTGAGAATGCACCCAGGAGATATTCCTCAAGGGGAAGAGAATCGACGACCTAAATTGTCGGGGAGGTTTGCGAAATCCCGCTGATCGTAGGATCGTGGGGAAGCTGTGCGAGGTTTAGTCCTTTAACGCAGGAGGTAAGACCCAACGCCCATCGAGGTTCGACGTTCGGATTTTGGCGAGGTAAGAGTTTATACCTTGCGAAATCTCGAGTCACGATTTCCCGAATTTATCGGAGCCGTTGATCGTGACAAGGACAGGTGGCACGAATCCGGAGAATTGGGGTTTCAGCATTCGGGATTTCCCAATGCAAGGAATTTGTGACAGTTGAAATCGCGATCCCGCGATTCCCGATCGCACAAGCGGAGGAGTGACGTAGCTGAGTGGGACCTCCAGAGTAGGTGGAGGACAGGTGTCATCGGACTTCGGGGTTTCGGCGTTCGGGGGTTTGAGTTTCAAGGAGTCGACATCCCATACTCTGATTTCCTGGTAGGGAAATCCCCAATACATGAGAGCGTTGACTATTGACTATTCGGGGTTCGGGGTTGGGAGCTGCATGTGAACCGTGCCCACGTGAACCGCGAATTCCCGAATCGCGATTTCCCGATTTTCGAAGAGGAGATCGCCGAAGGAGTTTACTGTGGGTAACTCCCAAGGGGAGGTGGAAGAGCTTTGACTCTTCGGGCCAAAATTAGAGAAGGTCCTGGTGAGAGCAGGGTGGAACCGTGGGATCGTCGGGTGCCTTGCGTCAAACCTGCATATAAATTTGTATGACTACAAAACCCTAGTTCTACATTAGTATGATTGTTTCGTTGAAATCCATCCTTCAATATATTCCTATTGGTTATGTATCTTCTAAGATCTCCTTCATATATGATAGATATATTATAAATTGCCATGGATCTGAGATTTGACTTCCTCTCAGAGAAAATTCTCGAATACCATGTTGAAATCCTTACATTGGCACCTAGGTATCATGTTATCTACTGATTTCCTTGTTGTAAATCAAATTAGCAGATAACAAAAAAACATACACTTGTTGGAATATTCAACTCAAATAAATATAGAAGAAGAAATATTGGAAACCAAATTATGTACTCACATAAAACAAATATTTTTGGGTATATACCCTGAAAAAACCCCAGAGGGAAAACCAATACTTAGATGAAATTATTATGATAAAATAAAGGATTTCATAACAAGGATAATGTCCCACTGAGAGAAATACAACTACATACAAACCTGGAAAAGTATTCTCTATTGTATGACCCAGATATGGCAATATTTTTTAAGTGTGCATGAGTTTCTTTAAGAAAAACCATGTATATGTGATTTTCTCCATTGAAACCCATATACATGACCTCAAGGACTGTACAAAAAACTATGTATGACTCAACCCTTTCCTATGGCTTTACTCGACTGAAGCCCACTTGCGGCTGCATTTTTTCTCTCTTCTCCTAGACCTGATCTCTAGATGGAAGTCCTTCTCCACCTATCCAAGGTATCCTTGAATCATATTCCTTTGTCATCCAACTGTGTCTCAAACACAAGTTTCTTCCTTCTTCAACCTAGCCTTGTTTTTATAATATTGAGCTATGACCTAACTCCAAAGTGATTGATGGTTGAGATTACTTCTCATCTCACTTGATATCAATGGCTAAGATTAAATCCTAGTTACTTTTATCATTTAATTAAATAACTAAACTAATTAATAAAATAACTTTACTTTAATTAAAGTAAAGTCTCAAGGTAGAGGGATTTGGATGATTTCCACACTTCTAGACTCTTAGAGTTGTGCGTAAATACCTTTTTGATGCTACAAACATCAACTATTTCTACCTTCCATGCAAAAAACTATGCAATTGGAGCTGCTTAGCAGATGCCTTCATTGGATGAGTTTTCTACCTCTCACCCATGAGAAAGATAAACTTGTTGAAATGGGTTCCCTCAAGGAAAAAAATGTGCATGAACTTGTTGAAAATGACGGAAGCAGTATCGCATTTGTTGGCACAGGGGAAGACCCAGGGTTCAACATTTCAACAACGCACCAACAAAACCCTAACTACCGTCCCTTTTGGCAACACTTGCGAAGAAGATGAAGTCTCACTCGAGGTAGAGGCAGGGGTGGCTGCAAGACTGAGGTGTTTGCAACCTTAGCTGGGACACATATATGTGATTCTAAGACTTAGAAAACACTTTAGCATAGATCATTCATTAGTATTTAACCCTCATGGCACTCCACAGATGGCACAGAGCACCACAACATTCACTTAGATATAGGTTAAGTTAGCACTTAGCAACAAAAAAATAGGTTTAGCACTCATCACTTTCATATATGTCAGATCTACATCCATACATCTAAAAAGCACAAAGCAAAGTATATCTATCTAAGTATATCATAGAAAATCACATAGCATAATCATATCAAAGCACAACACATGGAAAGAGACAACCACATTAGGATGAGGCACCGAGCACAACACACATGTTTACCATGGTTGACCCCCACACTAGGGATACGTCCACAAAGTCTTCTTCTTCTTTATTAACTTTGGTCAATCTGATTACATCACAGAGATCAAACTTGTACTCCACATAGGATAGGATATCTGTGCACACCTCGCCAGATCCTCCTTCCCCGAGTATATCTAGCACAGAGCCTTCTTACAATCCATGCACTTAGCACTTACAACACTTGCACTCAGTTCTACAAGTCGGTCACATAGTATACATAAAGACTTTACTAGCACTTAGCTTATCGGCATCTCTTACATTGCCTAGCTACTTATTTATACTTTACAAAATAGGCCTAAACATGGGAAAACCCATGGGTCGACATCCCATACCAATTACATTATCCGTAAAAACCCAAAAAGGACGCAAGAGAGGGGTCTAGCTTCCACGATCTTCGCTTTGCGTTGCACTCCATCTTTGACAAGCTGTTGAAGTTCCAAAAATGGTCAAATATGACCAAGTGTTTCCTCAAACTTGGTCAAGGGACAACAAGCCCCCAACACTCACATGTGACTCGTCCCGAGTCACTTAGATCTAGGTAAAGTTGCCTCAAAGGTCTCGAGCTTGGCTTAAGCTGCTTTGACTTGTCTCTATGCTACTACTTCCTTCTCAGTGAACTCCTGAACAACCGCTTCGGTGATAGGCCCTTCAAGGTGCTACTTTGTTGTAACAAGTACTTATTCCAGTAGTGTTCCTTGGCCTTCAATTTATTCAAACAGTATAAAGGCCTCCTCTTGGCTTGACTGGAGTTTCTAGGTGACTTCCATCACTCTGGTCTGCATGGTAAGAACAAGTTGTTGGGTAGTTCGATGTTCCTAGGATATCTTCATCCTCTCGATAGGTGACAGGAGCTTGAGTTGTTCCTGTACTGTATCTGTGTGCTACTTCTCTTCCTGGAGTTGGGATTCCAGTTTCTTCAACTCTGGGTCTTCAGATAGTTGCTTATATATCTGCGTGGTTATGTTACTTAGTTGTTTGCATTCTGCAACAAGTTTTCTAATCCTCTTGACTGCACTCTGAGCGTCCAATTCTTGTTGGCCGTGCACTTCTTACGGAGTTTGTGGTATGGTATGAAGCTCTAATTCCACAATCCTTTGTTGAAGCTACTAAATAACTTCAGCTAGATTCATCACTTGATGCTCTATGGGCTCTTTGGACTTCTCCTCTAAGCCGGTCACAGAGAGAAATTATTTGTTGAATGCTTCTTCAATTTTGATCTGCTTCGCGAGCAACTGCACTTTCTCTTTTTGGACCTTCGCTCAGTCTTCTTCAAATTTTGCTTGGAGAGCATTCTTCTCTTGTTGTGCTTCTTGACGTTGCTCAATAATTTCTTCCTGTGCCTTCTTGAGGGCCTGGGTGGCCTATGCTTTTTCTTCCTAAGCACATTGAATATGTACCTTGACTGTATCAGCAATATTTCAGAGCTGGACTGATTCATATCCTTCCTTTGTTGTTCCTTCTGGTAGAGGTGTAGTAGAGATTGCTCGGTTAGATTGGAGTGCTTGTTGTACTCCTTGGAGAACGATCTCAATCTGGCTATACATTTGTTCCTCCTTCTCTTCCTTCTTCTCTATTATTTCCTTTGAAGCATTATTGACCACTGCAATAATGAAATCAAATTCTCCAACATGAGGACAGTTCGCATCTTAGTTACAGGGGTTATTGGTTTCTTTCTGGAGGAAGACTTCAGAGGTGAAACATTCCTTTTCTTGGATGAATCTTGTTCATCCCTGGGTGGTGGTACCTCGACTTGTTGTTTCTCAGATTCTGCACCTTCTTCGTCATCACCTTTTTCTTCTGGCGTAATGGAATCCATCCTTACAGATCTACTATCTATATCCTGAACCTCTTCAGGCTTCTTCGTCTCCTTTGTCTTCTTTGTTCTACTGGGATGAGGTGTATCTTGCGCATCTTCTGGGCTGTCGATGTCTAAAATTTTTGTGGGGTTTGTTGAAACAAGGAGGTCCGTCGACCACTCCTTAGTGATCTCTTCCAGGTCTTCTTCTGTCAGCTTATAGTAGGACTGGAGTTGGTCTTGGTGCTCATCAATGTGTGGGGTTAGGTATATAAAATGGCGGTCCGCGCTGAACTTTATTAGAGGTCAAACCCTCTGTAAGGAGTTCGGGGTTATGCGAGGTTCACTCCTTATGGATTCTTTAGTTGATTATAATATACATGGAAAACGACATTCGATTTCCATTTCTTTCTCATGTCATTCGAGTACCACAAGGTACTAAACTTCGCAGCTAGTGACTAAAAAGGGTCAAGGTTCAGGAAAGTTGCGCCTTCTGGTATCTCCCATGCAACAAAGGTGATCAGTATTAGGATCCAACTAAAATGGAATTCATGCCCCTGATACTGAGCTTCTCTGTAGTCAATCTCCAGTTGATTCACCAGGTACTTCACCCAGTTCATCTGTAGTCCCTCTGCGCACTTTCCTACGAGGTCAACTATGAAGCTTAATACTTGTGTTGGTTGATTCTTACATACCAGCTTCCCTAGGATTAGTCGGCATACGAGGCGCGCTCTACCACTTTCAATAGAAGATACCTTTTAGCCTCTCATGCCTTTCTCAACATTTCCATAGGTCTCTTTTATCTTCTGCGCAAGAGCGCGGTCTGTGGTCTTTCCAGGATAGTACTCATGGGGATCAGGGCCCTACATACTAATCTCGGTGATCCTATTTATTAGCCACGGATCAACAGTTATGTGGTGTTCTAACCACAAGTATTGTCCATGGTAACTTGCTAGCAGTAACTTTACACAAGCATTCACCTTCTGGTGTCTACTGAAGTGCGGTATTTTCATAACATTTAGCAGAGTAGACTACGCGAGGTTCATCGTCCATTTCTACACGACAAGCTTCGAGTTCTTTCCCTTAGTTCATGTCAAGTACTTATATGGGGAAAGAATGATATAAAATTTACGATCCCCCAGGTTCAAGTCACAAAAATTCAATGTTGTAACCTTGTCTTGATTTGCATGGTAGGTGCATACTCCCTTCGGTAAATATGCAGATACTGGTGTATATTCAAAATATCTAGGGACATTGTCCCTGTTAATCTCACCGCTCAGAGGGGGTATGTAAGTTGGTAGAATGGATGACACTAAATTTGCATTGGCTATGTCGTCCTTATGCTTAGTTCTCCTCTCTGTGTCGGCTCGAGATGTTCCAGCTCGTGCAGTCAACAGGGAGGCTTCACTCCTCTCGTCGATGAGGCTTGGACTCTTGTGGACATTCTTCTTTCCGATATGACTCTCTCATTCATTAAATCAAGAAGGAATTATGTGATGGATTCCTCAAGTGCAGTGAGCTCGTTGGACATACGCACTCAACAAAGATAAGCAGGGTCACGATGATCTCAAAACACTACACTAGAGTGAACGTTCTGCTTGCAATGATCATTGTATACAATTACAAGTTCTACGGGCTTCGAGTTTTCAGTTTGCAAAAGTGTTCTTTGTGCGCAACGCGAGGAGATAAATAGGAAATTCATCAACGGTCTGGTTGCAATGGGTATGAATCTTTCGTGAATGTTCATCCATCCATTATGGCGTGGTCCAACAGTTTGGTGGTGATCCTTTAATTCTTTTCTATCTATTCAAGGTGGAATTCGAACGGGTATATCGTTCCAATGACTATATCGTTGCACCATGGTGAAGTGCCAGATGTCGTTGTTCAGATATCTCGGTGAAGCTCAATTCTTGTGATTTTTCCTTTTGCGAAGTTTCAAAACCTTCTGTAAATTTTCGATCTTGGCTCTCTTCTTACTTAGCTTCCTAGCCTTCTTCCAAGTGAGCTTCGTCTCGGTCATCCTTTTTCTATTCCGAGTCTTATCTTCTCTCGACATAGTCACTTCTCGCTGCTGAGGTTCTTTCTTTAGATCCAAGGGTAATACTCCTTCATCATATGGATTAGGTATTTTGGTCTTCTGTGGTTCCTCTAACGCTCTTATAGCTTCGACATCCACGTCCCTGGTGTTCAACAATTGAGATCTGCTCTCTTGTTCTACCATCAAGTAGGTGATCCTTCTATTCATAAATTCAATGAGTTTTTGCTTCTTCTGTTCTAGGGATTCCTTTTCTTCTTTTCTCCAGATCTGGTCTTTTTCAATTCAGATATTGCCTAACAAAGCTGGAAATGGGGCATCATCCTCAATAAATCTAATGAATTCGATCGCTTCCTCTGTCAAAGCTCCATGGGTACTCATAGCTATCTCGGTAATTCTACCACACAGGGTTACCATTTTTCCTTTAAACAATCCAATTCTTCCCACTGAAGGAACCATAGTAGGCCTTCCTAGGGTTTCCCAAGTACTTTATGTCATAATGTTCATCTGTGTTCCCTCATCTAGAGCATAGTCGATGTTGAAGTCTCATATTCTTACTTCCATTTTCTCCTTTTCTTTGAAGATCTCTGACAAACTGGTGTCTTTATGTTCATCCACGGTTTCTTTCATTTTCAGTAACATAATCTCTAATTCTTTCTGGGGTTCTTCTATAATCTTAGTCTCTTAACCTTGCTCCATATTCAACTTTTCAAGTCTAGTAATCATTCTAGGGAAATCCAGTACTTCATGTTCCATAGCCTTACAATAAAGGCAACTAAGGTTTCTCCCAGGGCATTCCTTAGCAAGATGTCCTGGTCTTCTACAATTGTAACAAAGAGTTAATCCTCTCTTTCACTTCCATGATCCCAACTTTTCTTGTATTGCGCGCTAGGATCATGATGGATAGCTTGCAAAAATTTCTTTCTAGGATCTTGCATCCATTGGTTAGTCCAAAAAATCTTTCTATGCATAGGTATAACATATCTTTCATTATTCTTATCAGATCTATTCATATCAAACGTTCTTTCATCTAACAATTCCGTAGTTTTGAAGCTAGGACAAAATCTATCAAGCATACCTAAATCCATACTTTAGAAACAAAAAATTTCACTTCTTTTACTTCTATAGATTACTGTAATGTGCCTGACTTGTCTAGTCTAGGAAACACTGCTAATGTGTGTGTAGGATCAAAGGTTTACAACATATAAATGATCATACAAATAATAGACGTGAAAAAGGACTGCAAAGTTTGTATTATGATATCTCTGTGGATTACAAAATGGTCGAATGCGGCTAAATAAACTGACAATACTCGACTAGATCAATAGACAAAGGATCTTAGCCGGAATACAAATAATCAACTCCGGCTGAATAAAATAACAACACTCGGCTAGATCAAAAGACAAAAGGATTTTATCTGAAATACAAATAAGTAACTAAAAGATAATACCCAGTATATGGGAGCACTGTGGAATCAATGAAGATTGATGGAAGACCTGGATGATATTCCCAGTGACTAGGGTGTGTCTTTCAACATCAAAATCAGCCAACTGGTGTCTTCCTCCTGGAATACACTGAACTATCTCTCCTAAGATGTGCCTCTTCTCCTCAATGACAAGTCATAATCTGCATAATGATG
>SNQJ01S0164753.1:0-21172 GCA_010110895.2 Picea sitchensis | reverse complement strand
ATGCCTTCCTATCTATAATATAATACAAGTGCGCTCGGCTTTGAATGCCTTCATTTAAATGGCGGCGCAACAATACCAAGGTAGAATTCAAAATTGAAGTTTGCTGGCTTGTCTAGCTGTATGTTCTTTACTCCACGCGCTGGCTCGCTTGATGAAGTGTGGATGCTCCTGCATCAAGGTTTCATAAGGAACATTCACATACATACACAGGTTTATTTGGAGATAGTTACATATGCAGAGGTTGTAGTAAGCACAGGAGCACACATGCAACAGTTTTAGTAAGGAAAGTCACGTACATACACATGTTTTAGTGGTGAGAGGCGCGTATAGGTTTGTACATGTCAGTACATGGGAAGTTTCAACAAAAATTATTTCCATGGTAATTTATCAGGGCTACAGGATGACATCAACAAGTTTGAGAGTTTAAGACAAATTGGATGGAGCATCCAACTTCCTATCTTGGAAAGAAAGAGTGATTTTGGCGTTAAAGGAGTATGAACTTTGGGAGTTTGTGGAAACAATACTTGTTCCATCGACAGATGTGACATATTTGGTATCTCAAGATAAGAAGCAAATCAAATCTGAGAAGGTTATCTTGAATTCAGTGAAGGATCATCTAATTCCTCACCTATCCAAGAAGAATACGACCAAAGAGATGTTTTATTCCTTGGTAGTTTTATTCTAGACCACTAACATGAATACAAAGATTGTCTTAATAAATAGACTCAGATATATACATATGTCTAGATATCACAATGCTACCAGATATTACATGAGGATCACATAGGTATGTGATCAAATTGCATCCATAGGGGAGAAAATGGAGGACATAGAACTCATGAATGTGGAATTGAATGGTGTTCCCAAGTCTTGGGAACCATTTTTCAAGTGACTTTGCGCTCGGGAAAAACTTCGAGATCGAAATAGGATTTGAGATGACTGCATCTAGGAAGAGACTCTAGAGGAGTCCAAAAGCAACAAGCAGGGAAGTAGTGATGAAAACTTGGCTCTTGTTAGTAAGAAAAACAAGGGAATAGGAAATAGTTCTATCAAGAAGGGTAACAATGAGGAAATAAAATGTAGACAACATATCATTGAGGCAACTTGTCATCCAAGCTAATAGAAGCTAGAGAGCTACCAAATTGTCCCAATAACGCCAAAGAGGTGCAAAGGGGTAGAGACAACCCTCAACAATAGAAAGAAAGAGGTATGGGTATCCACATAATTGTTCGGGAAGAAGACAGGTGCCCTAAGAAGTTGGTAGTATACTTGGGCAGTGGGCAACGGGCAGGTGCCTCGAGTAGATAGAAATAAACCCAAGAAACGGGTAGTGAGACTAGGAAACAAGTCTAGGAAATCATGTTTTTGAGTTTTTTAGCATGTTTCCAAGATGGCAGGTTCAGTCTTTTGGTTAAAAAATAGGTTGGATGGGGTGTCCAAATACATTCTTAGAAGGGGAGGATTATGTTGGATTTGATGGAGAATGACATTTGAGAGTTTTCCAACTCCATCGTGACACCACCAATGAATCCAAAAGAAATGGTTGTCCATAATTTAAGGGATGTGAAATTTGGGAGGATAATCCTAGACAGAGTGAAGGACCAATTGATCCTTCACTTACCAGGAAAGAGCTCATCCAATGACGTGTGGGAATATCTAAAGAGCTTGTTTCAGAGCAAGAATGAGAATTGAAAGATGGTGTTGAGAGAAAATATCAGGGACATGAAAATGACAAGATCAAAGATGGTGACAAGTTATCTCACCTAGATCCAACATGTTCGAGATGAAATAACACTATTTGGGAAGACACTGGAATATTCAGAGTTGGTGAGGACAATGCTTAAAGGCTTCATGAAGGATTGGACACCATTCATAAAATGAGTCATGGCATGAGAGAACCTCCCTGATTGGTCAAGATTGTGGGATGAATTTGTTCATGACAAACTTCAAGATGAAGAGGTGAAAGGAGGTAGGCACAAGAAGGATAATGAGAATGAATCTCTTGCCAGCCAAGTAAAGAAAGGCAAGGGGAAGTTAAAAAATAATGCAGGTGGAGATTCATCTTCATGAGCAGGGACATGGAGGGACCGAAGTAAGGTCAAATGCTTAAAATATCATAACAAGGGACAATATTCTTCACAATTTCCATAGAGGAAGAAGAGAGAGAACATGACACAATAGAATATTGTTGCAATGACAAAGGCTCAAGGATTAATTTTATGTTGTTTCCCAACTTTACACAGGCACTTTATTAACTAGTGCGTGGTTGATTGATAGTGGATCCACATGTCATATGACAAGAGCACAATATATATTTGATATCTTCATGACATCAGAATCATACGTGCATGTGGACCTTGTTTTGGCCACCAAGCATGCAGTGAAGGGATATGGAATAGTGTCAATTTGGATGGATTCAGGTGGCATATTGCAAGTGACAAATGTGTTATGGGTGCCAGAACTCAGGACAAGTGTTCTCTCTGTATAAACGATTGAGAATAAGGGATTTTAAGTAGCGTTCTTGAATGGACAAGAATTTATCAAACCCAACAGATCTAGCTCAAGGGTGGTATTTGGAGATAGAGAGAGAAATGTGTATAGGTCGAAGGGTCTACCTATGTGAGTGATGGAAAGAAGAAAAGTGGCACAAAAGTTTGAGAATATCAATGAGAGTTATCCTTAAAGTTCATATGGGAAGGAGAAACCTTCCAAGAAGAAATCATTGTATAAGATGCCCATGCAAGATGCTCATAAGAAGGAGGATTCTAAGAGATGGTCCATAGGGAATTCTTCAATGAAGAGTCTGAGCGAGATGGTAGGGATATCTTGTGCTTCAGAGGGAGAAACTGATCAAGAGGATTGGATAGAAACCATGGCAGTGGATATGGTAGTGAATACAGAGCCACTCCTAAGTGATGGAAGTAACTTCTTCCCTAAGAGGGACTATTGAAAGTTGTAGCATCAGACAAGTAATTCCATGTTGTTGTGTGTCTAGCATGTGGAAGTCATCTAATGTCTCTTAGAACCTTATAATTTCATTTTGTGTAAGTGAATGAATTTTTGTAATTAATGGAGGTTAATTGAGTTAAAAACCTAAGTGAAAATTAGATTAAGTCCTAACCATTGGATATAGAAGTGACGGTGAGATTAGATATATGCCTTTAATCACTTTGGAGATCTATGGTTTTGGTTTAGGGTTTTATTTGGTCTAATCTCAATATTCTAAAAAGGCAACTAAGGTGAGAGGACAAGAAACAAGTGATATAGATACTACACATAGGGTGTGTAGGTGCATGGATATGAGGGAAAAGGACAAGGGTACAACAAGGGAGATAGCAGCCTTGAGGTTTGTGTGGCTAGGATAATTTTTGTAATTGTAATTTCCTTAGAGGGGTTATTTTTTTCAGAATGGGAGCCCCAATTCATAATAAAATATCAAAAAACTGTTTTCCTGCAAGGGTTTTTCCAGGGGTTTTACCCGAATATATTTGTGCAATTTTCTTTTATGGTTTCCTAGTTTATTTTCTTCCATTGAATATTTTTTTTGTTAAGAACCTAGTTGTATTGTGATTAAAAAATTTTCTTTTTTTCTCATAATTAACAATCAGGTGCTACAATGAGAAAAATCAACAACTAAATACCTATTCTGAAGATTGCAAACCCAAAAAAATATTTATTGGTTTGCACTGATTCTTGCAAGGAAGGACTCAATGGATTTCTTCTATAAGAAGGGTAGGTGATTTTTTATGAATCATGAAATTTGAATGAGCATGAGAAGAACTACATTACCCACAATCTAGAATTGGAAGTTATTGTTCATGCATTGAATATGTGGAGACATTACTTTCTCTGGAGATGATTTGTCCTAATGACCGACCACTGTGGTCTGAAGTACCTATTTGACCAACCAAGGTTGAATGTTAGAAAATCTAGGTAGATGGTGCTGATCATCGAATTTGATTTAGAAATCAAGAACATAAAAGGGAAGGAAAACAAATTAGTGGATGTTCTCAACAAAATAATTTAGACAGTACACTTAGCAGTAACAAGTGTACGCGATTCTGACAGTAAGAAGAGGATTTAAACCCTCTTGCTGAGAGAAGATTTTTTCACTTAAGTGAAAGAAGGGTTACAATGAGAACCCAGGGAAAATAAATATGAAGAATATCAACTAGGATCTAATGGTCTATTTTTATATAATAACAGACTATACATGCCTAATTCAACATATTTGATGCATTTAATTATAGACGAGTTCCATAGATGACCGTATGTAGGTGACCCTGGTTACCAAAATATGGTGACAATGATAAGGAAGTTGTACTATTGGCATGATATGAAGGATTATATCACTCATGACATCGCTAAATTCATGGAATGTCAATAGGTGAAAGTTGAGAACATACATCCTGTAGGTCTATTGCAAAAATTTCCCTTTCCTGAATGGAAATGGGAAACAATTTCCATGGATTTCATCACTAGTTTTCCAAATACAATGAAACAATATCACATGATCATGGTGGTAGTTTTTGTGGAAACATTTCCCTTGTGGATAGGTGAAATCCCCCTTGGACCAAGACTCCTTTGATCCAAGATAGAACATAAAAAATGTTTCCCTACTTTCCCCTTGAATCTATTTTATATGCCTACAATAGAATGAGAAGAGAAGATGAGAGAATGAGATAGATGAACTACCTCCTTTCAGTTGGTTGTCTTCATTGCTCCAATCCTTGATCTTAATATCCAATCTCCCGGTGCAAGAGACAAAACAATACTTCCTTCTTCCAAAACAATAAGGAACATAATCATGAGGGGAATAGGCCAAGTTATATTATATGGAAAGCAATGAAGAACTTATAGTTTTTATGTTGATGTTGTGATATCTCCTCCAATCTCTTGTTTCCAACCCTTAGAATGTCACAAGACTAGAATTATGATACTCTAAATTTCTTCCCCCCTTTCACCCAATAATGGCCTTCAATATATAGGAGTTGAGGCATAAAAACCATAGGATAATATGAGGAGAGGATAGGGTCAGATGAGGATTTGGTTAAACAAACATGATTGACCTTACCTTGGATAGATGGTAGCTCGAACCAACCACTAACCAACTAAAACCTCTTGGAAACAATCCCTCAAAATAAAGTATGATGGTTGTAACCACTTCATTTCCCCCCCAAAAAAAACTAAGCACAAGGTGATAGTATCACTCCCATAAAAATAAGAAAGGAGCGATGAAAAGGGTTAATCCTCATTTGCATATGGGAAGGGGGGAAATGATACTCAAAAAGGGACAATAACTTAAGGTGAAAGAAAGTATTTCTACCTTCACATGATATTTCTCCCCAAACATGCCTAGGGATCATGACAAATATTCCCACATGGTGATGAAATTACAATACTTAAGTGCAACACTTGATAAAGTGTGACACTTAATTGTAAAACTTAGTAGTGTGAAAAATAGATGTGTAAAAGATGCCCCCTAAAGTGTGAGGTGAGAAGAAAAATTAATGGTTGAAATACTTTACAAAAATATATGTGAAAGGGTGTTGGAGTAGGAGATTCGTGAAGAATCTAGAAACAAACAACAAACAATATATATGTATCATCCATGAGGTAGGCATACCCATACTCGAAATAAACTGATCCAAAGAATGGTCATCGACCAATACACTGTGGATCCATGAAAGCACCGACTAAGGATATGGTCACAACAAATAAAATGTGGATCCATACCTCCATGACTTGATCGATTCATATCCATGAAAGAATACACAGTGGATCTACGATATAGCAAAAACATTGCCACAAACCAATACAAAGTGGATCTATGTGAAAACATATATATCAGTGAGATCACCTTCGTGATGGCCATGCTGGAATCTTCTAAGTACTAAAATAATCTCCATCAAAACCTGGGTGAGTCACATAAGAGAGGTGGGTTCCTGAGGGGTTCCCAGGGTCTTCGTCCTGATATTGAAATGGTACGATTATAGCCACGTGAATAGATTTTTTGATGTCAAACATGGTAGAAACCACTTGATTATCGGTCATTGATGTATATCGTTAAAAAGTGTGAGGGAAATCACCAATGATGACAATTACTCCAAATGTACCCTTGTACATTCCAATAAACATGAATAAATGAGCTGAAGTCAAACATTCGTGGAATAATTCGATTAGAGGACAATGATGTAAACCTAATGTTGAAATCGAGGAGACCTGTCATTGGGGCATGTAGGTTCCAAGGTAATAATTGGTTTCTAAGTCTAATTCCTGGATAATGTGTTGAATTCAAAATGAATAGACTCATCGAAGGAGGGCCATGATTTATCCCCCATCATTGATGTGAAACTGATAGAGAAAAGTGATGTAATATAATAGATCAAATGAGCACAAATTGACACAAGGATGAAGGTTGGTAATACTGCAGAGTGGTTTATTTGGGATGAAACTTCCCTTGAACATTGTGAGGCATGAAAAATGACTTGGAAACATTGGCTCGATGAGATATAGACCAAAACATAGTGCGAGGATAATTGGGGCACTCTTCGGGTGGGCCAAAGGAGTATAATGACTCATAGGATTGGTAAAAAAAATTACCCAATTGTAAGACAAGACGAAAAAAGGTTCCATGTTCAATGGTGACAATGAACAAACTTTCTAAAAACCTGACCCACTTCCCTCAAATTTTCCCGCACCATGAGCGAAGAGTACCTCTAATTGTTTTTTTTAATGAGCTTGAGGAGGATAACAAATTCTTGAAATAACTCATCTTTGATGAGTCCCTCATCACATGTTTAACAAACCTAAAGAAGGAAGGGCTTGATCCCATATGGGTCCTTCAATGTATAATTTTATGATTTCAGAGAAGGTAAACTCGACAGTCTTTCCACATTTAGAGAGTCCGAAAATAACTTAAAGAAGACTCTAGGGTTGTTCTTTTTCGTAAATTTTGTCTCTCGAGCCCGAAAAAGTATAAAAAAATACAAGGGAGAACTTTTCTAGCTAAGATTGACTAGAGTATTCATTTTTCGTAAATAGTCCATTTAGTCTAAAAAAGAGATAAAGTGACACCAAATAGACGGCCTTTAAAATCCTTTTAATGAGTGTGAAAGGAAACAAGCTCGCTCAACAATATTTTCATGTTTAGAGAGTCTGAAAAGAGCTTAAAGGAGACTCCAAAGAGATCCATTTTCATATAGTTTTTACGATCCTAAAAAAGTATAAAATTATACTCGGTAACTTATTCTCATGTATTTACGAGCACAAGAAAGAACAAATATTGATCTCATCTAGAAAGAATGAGTGGAATGCAACTTGTTTCCAATGGGAAGAATGACTCCTAAGAAATGAATGCAATAGGGCATAGCAAGTAGGCATGGAAAGCGAGGACCACTCATAACAACATGTCTCTCTGGAGGGTAACTGCAAAATGGGAGCAGTGTGATGCGAACAAATAGCGTCAAGCATAATTGCAATGGACATAAGAAAGAGAGACGAAAAATAGATATGAAGCACTATCAAGTGCAACCATTAATCAGACAATAAGCTTTTTTCTTCATTTTTTTAACGAGATTGAAACAAAGAATGAACTATGCTCAATGTGTCTGCTTCATTTTTTAATGAGCTTGAAACAAATAATGAAACTGTTCTCGGGGTTGGCTTCATTTTTTAACGAGCTTGAAACTGAAAAATTAGCCATGCTCGAGATCATACCCATTGATGGGTTTCTTCCCAACATGATTTCTAGGGGTTGGTACTTTGAGTGATACCCATTGGCGGGTTTTTTCCCAACATGATGTCCATAGGTTGGTTTTTTTTCCCCAACATGATAGACATAAGCTAGCGGTTTAAATTCAACATGATGTCTAGGGGATAGAGACATTCCCCCCAAGATTTGTTTTGTGTGTCGACTCTTCTTATTCACCCTATTAGACTCTTGGATACTAATAGAAATAGGTTCACCAGAGAGGGAGGAAGAAAGAGGATCAACTAACACAAAAAAGAGGGGGGTTTGTTTCATTTTCTAACTATCTCGACACAAAAAATGAATTATGCTCATGGTTATCTATTTCATTTTTTAACGAGCTTGACATAGAAAGAAAACTATGATCATGTGTCTTGACCATGGATTCCAAGAGGTCTTCATCAAAGAGAAGGACAATGCTCTGGAAAAAATGTATGTCAAGATATTCAATCAGGGTAATAAGGGAAAGATCGGGCTCTAAATCCCCCATTGAAGGGTTCACCATGTCAACTAATGCATTTGATTCTAAAGACGTTGAGAAATAAGTGAGAGGCTCCTTCTTATTAGCAGTTGAAGTCATGGGACATTATACCACATAACTAACCTGTGGCGGGAGGGATATCACTTTCATATAAGGAAAATTCAGGGAAGGCGGATGGTGGGCAGTTATATAAGGACTAACGAATGAAATATGGACCCTAGTCAATGGTCATAATGTTTCCATTATGAGGGAAATGCATTATTCGAAAGAGTGTGGACACGATAGATTTCATACATAGACATAGTCCCTCCCAAGGAGTAAATTAAATTCCAAGGGACCTTGGACTACCATAACATCGGTACAAAAAAATTTCCCTCCTAGGGTGATGGGAAGC
The DNA here is from genome assembly GCA_010110895.2 of Picea sitchensis. Classification (NCBI taxonomy): domain Eukaryota; kingdom Viridiplantae; phylum Streptophyta; class Pinopsida; order Pinales; family Pinaceae; genus Picea; species Picea sitchensis. Next base: position 12,547 of record SNQJ01S0164753.1, on the reverse strand, counting down.
TGAGGAAGGATCCCTAAAGGTTCATTGTATATTCTATTAATATACAACAGATTATGGGTAACTGACACAAGATGAGAGGAAGCGACAACTTGCCAAGAAGTTAAGGATAGAATGCTGACATAAGTTCCTTCATCAACAATAATGTGATGTATGATCGGATAACAAACCTTAATAGTGATTTGGAAAGGAATGCAAGAAGAAAGGAAAGGCTCCACCAACCTATTCCAATCAAGGGAAATGGCCTCAGTATTTGGAGGGGGTTCCATTAAAATGGGTGAAATTCCCCCTTGTTTGGAGGAATCTGAAGTGATAGGAAAAACCTGAGTGGAATCCACTTCACTCTCCAAAGGAAGAGTCAGAAAGATCGAGGATTGACTTAGACCAACCATTTCATCAACCAATAGTTGGTTAGGAGAGGACTCATTGGAAGCAACTAGAGGTTGTTTCTAGGAAACAACAATGTCTTCCAACAGTTTTGAAGCTTTATCCATACGAGGGAAAAGGTAAGTGAGGTGCATTTCCCTGCATAACCAAAAAGGAATCATGACTTTACCCTTCCCCCCCCCCCAACCTTATGATCACTAGTTGATGGGGTGTCATCAGCATGACTTACAACTGTTGGTGATGCGAGTTGTTGAGAACTTGTGGATCACACTTTTATGACCTTGGGAATACCGAGGAAATGGCTAAGAAGGTGGTCACCCTTACAAATATTGGAAGGGAATTTGTCTTGTGACCTATGTTGGTAGGATTTTCAACATTATCAACACTCAGGACAATGGTTGGTTGATTTCCCCCTTGCTTATTCTGCTTCTTCTTGTTACTTATTTTATTCTTCTTCGTAGCCTCTTGGTTACTAGCATCAAGGCTTTCACAAAGCGAGGAAGAAGAAAGGGAAGAAGACACGACATGTGAAGAAGGAAAAGGGTCAACAAGAGGTTGATGTTCTTGAGGTGGAGATATTGATTTGGAAGAAATGGGGACATTTGGGACCATGAGAGTGGAAAAGAACCATACTATTAACCCCACAGTGAAATTGGAAAGAGTCAATGTAGCAATATAGGGAGGATTGTTGGCACAAGGGAAGACCCAAGGTTCACTCCAAGAGCGCACCAACAAGCCCTAACTACTGGCCCTTTTGGATACACCTGTGAAGAAGATGCAGTCTCACCCAAAGTAGCTATGGGGGGTTACAGGATAGAGATGTCTACAACCATGGGAATATCAAGTGGATATTAACACAATATAGCGTCGTATACCTAGCTCACTTATCACTAAAATATACTCCACATTCTATATATTTGATCTAATACAATAATGCAATAACAGTAAATCAAAGACAAAGATAAAGCATCAATCATACAAACATAAAACCAAATATACGTGGTTCACCCTCTCCCTAGGGCTACGTCCACAGAATTGTGCTTACGATATATTAAGGTAAAGCTTACAGTTCTTGTCTGCACTTTCTACTAGCAGATCTTCTTCTTCTTCTCTCTTTCTCTCCCCCTCCTTCACACCTAGCTACAGGACTTGATCTTTGCACCCAGCTGAAGATCTTACAATGCCAGAAGGCTCTTACTCTCAACACTTCTCTCACTCATAATACAATATTCTCTCAATGAACAATAATCAATAACAATGCTCAACAACAGTACCAACCTGACCTAGGTCCTCTTGACCTATATTTATACAATATAGTCCCTCACCGACAGCCTTAGGTCGATACCTAAGTGTTAAAACCCAAGATATACAAACCCTAGGTGTCTAAAACCCTAGGTCAACTTGACCCTCTTTTCCCATGCTTCGCCAGCCTATCTCTCCTTTCTTCCCGCACAATGCTAATGGTGGATTTTCCCTCTAGCTGAGTTTTCCTTGATCCATATACCTTGATTATTTGTCATCCCTGATCTCCTCATCCAACGACTAGCTTTCTTGGGCTTCGCTCCTTCTTTTCTTCTCTTTTGCTTACTTTGACCCAGTAACAGTCACTGTGTCTTCCACGAAGTTCTCATTTTACCTCTTCTTCCTTGATATTCTCTTGATTCCATACCCAAGGGCCAACATTCCCCCAACACTCACATGTGACTCATCCTGAGGCACTTCAAATCTGATCCTTCTATTTTACTTCGACTTTGGACTACGCAGTGCAGTCTTTGCTTTCTTCTTTATGCCTCCTCTCCATCCTTGTGCAGACTGTGTTTTCTATGTTTGGTACCCAATTTCAACTGCACTTGATACCTAGACTCTTTTCCTCTTGTTTTTACTGAGAGATGTGATGCATTTGTTTGTCAAGTACACCTTCAGCCGACTCCCATTCACCAATCCTTCCTTCCATTCTCTCTTCAATGTTTTCAGTTGCGCAACCCCTCCTTATATAACATAGGCAATCTCATATGGTCCTAGCCAATGCGTTCTGAACTTCACTGGGTTTCTTATAAACTTACTGTCATACACCAATACTAAATCACCTTATCTAAAAGCCTTCATCTTGATGTGCCTATCATGGTAGGCCTTCTCTCTGTCCTTTTGAACCTGCTAATGAAATCATGCAATAAATCTGTCTTCTTCCAGTTCAACCAACTGTGTGAGCCCCTCCTGAACAACACCAATATCATCCATGTCTATAAATGAAACAATTCTTAAGATTGGTACCAAGTATTCCATCGGGACAACAACTTCAATACCATAAACCAACTTGAAGGGTGTCTACATTGTTAATTTCTTGCAAGTGATTCTATAAGACCAGAGTACTGCAGGTACTCTTAAATCCTAGTCACCCCTGTTCACACTGCAAATATTTGTCAATGTTGTCTCCAATATCTTGTTGAATTCTTCAACCGTTCCATTTGCTTGTGGGTGGTAAGGTGTACTCTTCTGATGGTGGACTGTAAATTCTTCAGTCAGGGATTTAACTGTCTTATTGATGAAATGTGTGCCTCAATCACTCATAAGGATCTTGAGGCATCCAAACCTGGTTATTATGTCATCAAATATAAATCACACAATTGTATTTGCACTGCAGTCCTTGGTTGATCTGGTTAAGTATTCAGTCGCAGTAATGATACACCTTGCTCCTGTACGCTTCCCTGGTGGGTTGATAGGTCCCATGAAGTCAATGGACCATTTTTCAAATGCTTGTAGGGTCATCTGTGGTGATAATGGAATTTCATCTCTTCTGGATGGTCTCCTAACTCTCTATCACACATCATAGGCTTTAGCATAATCCTTAGTATCTCTGTGTAAGGTAGGCCACTAAAGGCCAGCTCGCAGAACCTTCTGCACAGTTTCTTTCCCTGCATAATGTCCTCCTGTGATTCCTTCATGAGCTTCTACGAGGATCAGTGGGCGTTCTTCCTGCATAACACATCTTCTTAGTATCTCATCAGGTCACATCTTGTATAGCTGACCCAAAATCAATGAAAAGTCTGCAATACACACTACTAGTTGTTTCTTCTAGGGAATTGTATACTCACTAGGTGCCATTCCTGTTGACAGGAACTGGACTATTTCTGTGAAGTGGTCATCGATCTTTCTGATGGAAAGAAATTGTGCATCTGATAGTGTATCCTCCAGACTGGTGGGTTCTTTTCCATGTTCCAACCTTAACAAGTGGTCAGGGCCCTTGTTCATTCTTCCTAGATTAACAATGATCTCAAAATCATATTCTTGAAACAGCATAAGCCATATGCATATTCCCCCCCCCCCAACACTAGCTTGTTGACTAGGTACTTTGGCGTGGAGTGATCTGTGAACGTTTTAAAGTGTCCTCCCAATAAGTAGTGGCGGAATTTTTGTAGCGCATACACCATGTCCAATCCTTCTCTCTCTATGTTGGTAGCAAAGGCTAACGGGTGATCGATGTCTCCTATTCCCGAATGTGCTAACACAAATCCCAATTCAATTGATGATGCATCAACATGCACATGAAACTCTTTAGTCCAATATGGGAAAACTAGAATGGGTGAAATAACCATGTTTTGTTTCAGTGTGTCGAAGCTCTGTTGGCATTCATCTGTCCAACCAAACTTACAGTCCTTCTTCAACAAATTCTCCATCGGTGTTGTAATTTGGGCATAGCCTTTAATGAAATTTCTGTAATATCTAGTATGTCCTAGCACAGTGCGCAAATTGTTTAACTTAATTCGAAGGTGGAAAATCAACTATAATAGCAATTTTAGAGGGATCTACCAACAGTCCCTACTTACACACAATATTCCCTAACAACACTCCAAATGGTAAGAAGAAGATGCACTTCTTCATATTCAAAGCAATTTGACACTGCCTGCACTTATCCAACATTAGTCTTAAGAATTCAATATGGTTTTTCAACAAACTAAACACAGTTCAGTTGTCAAAATATGCTTCTAAAAATTTATGAAAAAATTCTTTAAATGCTTCAACCACCACCCTAGAAAAGATGGTTGGGGCATTCTTCAGTCCAAATGGCATCACTGTATATTGGTAAGATCCCCATTCTATTGAAAATGTGGTCTTGTGGTGATCCTCCTTGGCAATTCAGATCTGATGATATCCTGAGAATCCATTTGTAAAAGAATACACCTCCTGGCCTCCTACATTATCTAGCACTTCGTGAGTGAATGGTGTAGGGAAGGGGTCATGTAGGCAAGTATCATTCAGCTTCCTGAGATCTACGCAGATCCTGATTTATCCTATCTTATTGTCTTGCACCACCATAGGACTAATCCATTCAAACTCTTCAACAGGTTCGATAATACCTGCTTCCAACATTCTATCGAGCTCAAGCTTCACTTTTTCCTTATACCTCGGGTTCAATCTATAGGGTCTTTTTCTTGACTGGCTTCACATATGGTTTCCAAGGTATCCTCATCTCTCCCATAGGTCCCTTGATGCCCTTCATGTCAGTGAACTTGGTCGAAAACAAGTCCTGATATTCATGCAATATCTCTGTAATCTTGTCAATGGTAGCAACATCCCAATAATATCTGACATTTTCAAGCTTCGATGTCTCCTCTATTCCAATATTGACCTTTGTAATCTTGATTGGTTGACCAATCAATGGTAGTTCAAATCTTGGTACTTTCACATATCTTTGGCCTTATGTCTCAATGATGTTGAACTTCCTTGGATCATCATCGTCATCTGCATTAATGTTGTAACAACACTGCAGTTTCTGGAGAGGCGCAGTCCACTCGTCCTCTTCTTGTTCCAAAGGGAGGCTAGATTCTTCTTAAAATTATTTCTGTCTCACAATCTGTAGTTTCTATTCTACTAAAGGATATTGACTTTCAAATAGAAATGTAGTTACCAAATTATGATTCATACCTTTCCAATCTGTGGTGATGAGGTGCATCTCTGCTTGAAGGTACCAGTTGATAGGTGTGGTGTCCAGCGTGTTGATGAATTTGTGCACCCATTTCTCTCGAGGAATGTCGCTCCATGATTCTTCACAGCTTCGCACATGGTCCTTTGGGCAGATTCAGCCTGTGTACCTCACTTCACATATTTCTACTTGGGTTGAAAACCACGTTGTCATCAAGGTTCGACATTGTACCCAATTTGTAATATTTCTTTTGTGCGTCCCCCACCATCTTTCTAGTGTAGCTTTTAGGGCCTCATCCATTTCCAGCAGTCTTTGTTGCGTTGGTACATTTGCTTCAAATTCCAACAAAAATGTCTCTAATGGATTCAAACCATCAAAGATGGGTAAGTTGCTCACCGTTGTACCAATCCAACGAACTTCTCTGGTCAGCTTGGCACACCTTCTTGTGGATACTCCATACATCTGATTTTGCCAATTTTCCAGTGCTTCTTATGATTCTGATGAGCATACATTTTCACTTCACGATATCAGATTCCCATCATCCATAGGATTGATGTAATTATGTTGTCTGGCTATCAGTTTGTAGATATTCTCCAATTCGTATGCGTGGTCTTCTTCTCTGATGGGTTATGTGTTTCTCTGACCTTCATCTGGATATAAAGGTGCAATGACCCTTAGGCTATCTCTTTCAAATTTCATAATTCTCTTCTTCAAATCAACAATAGTAGAGTTGTTGAAGGCCCAATCAATTCCTAACAGCACCGGGTAAGGGCAGATGTCATCAACAATTTCAATGACCTCAAAATCTGCAAAGGTCCTTGCTTCATCGATGTCCATAGGGACATGCTCTAGTCGTCCAAATGGGCTGACAACTTTCTCCTTAGACATCCTAAGACTTATAGGGGAATAGTCTAACTTCGGTTTTCCCATCATTTCCCAAGTTTTCTTTGTCATAACATTAACCTCCGACCCTAAGTTGAGGACCACATAATCTATGTCATACTCTCCTATCTGAGCATTCAAGTGTAATTCTTTGTTTTTCCTTCTCCTTTTCCCAATTTGGTGTACTTCCCTATTCAGCAAGGGGTTTATCTTTCCTATCTCATATTGCTTGGTGGATTAGCTTAATACAAGTATATAGAAATTACATGAGCTTGCTTACCTCTTTTCCCTCTCTCGGTGAAGCAGACTAATCGAATACCAATGGCATTCCATATTGCCTTAATTATGGCCATTTTCTTGATGATGAGCCTTGATATCTTTTGAATTCTTTCCTTGCATCTTCAAATTTTCATCTTCTTTCTTGGCATCAAAATTTTGAGTCTTCTTCGCATCTTTTCTGACTCCTGAGTCTTCTATAGTATTCCCTTGGGTCACTCTATCTTTTCCTGTAATAGCACCTCATAGAGTAATAACAACGGCTCACGAGTCTTCTCCGTGTGGTTCAACATATATCAACTGCACTTGTGGGTTCTACTTAGGTTCTCATATTTCTTGAAGCTTATCCAGCAACATAGGGAAATGTTCTATAACATGCTCAAAAGAATTGCAATAACTGCAAGTATTACAAGGGTTCTGACAATCTCTTGCTAGATGTCTTGGTTGCATGCAACTATAACAAATTATCTTTCCTCGGCCTCGACCCATTCCTCGTCCTTGTTCTCTTCCTTTGTATCCATCGCGAGGATTGAAGTTTCCTCTTCCCGGGGAGTTGTACTGCGTAGTGTTTCCTTCGTATTGCACTTCACCTTGGATATTGTATACATCTCTTGACCTTTCATGCATGAGGTCATAGGCCCTACAGTCTCTATCATCATGCCCTATTGACTTACAGAAGGTTAAATATAGGTTTGCAGGTGTCTGAACATACTTTTGCATGTAATAGAATTCACCAGGGTGATGTCGGTTTCTACATACTTTGCACCAGGGTAATGTGGCTTTCTTCAAAGGGATCGGAGCTCCTAAGGCAAAATATTCATGAAATGCAAGGCAATGTTCATTATCATGGCCCTCTGGTCTGCATCTAACACACCATATGTCTTATCTTTTGTCCTTTCCTTTATCCTTTTTTATTTCTTCGATCTGTAAAGACAAACTTGCGAGCTGGCTCAAGATCTAGCTCATACCTGAGATGGATTCTCCCATAGGGGCTGATTCAAGCTTCATGGTGATCTCCAACGCCTCATACTGCGAAGCAATTTTCTGTTGCATCAGAGGAACTCTGATGTGTGGTAACAATGCAACGATGAACCATTCTTTGTTCTGTTCATCTGGGATCTTAAAAGTTAATCAACATGTTAAGGTCTTGAATCTCTGATCAAATTCCTAGACAGGTTCGACAACCTTCTGTTTGATCTCCTTCAGCTCCATAATACATTGTGACTCTGATTTGGGTGTCTTGAATTCTTCAATCAACGCATTCTTGAAATCATTCAATGGTTGGGGTTGTGCAAGTCCTTGGACAAGCTTCATGTACCATCTCAGTGCACAATCTCTAAGAGTAGTGCTGAACTAGGTTCTTTTGACAGCCTCATCAGTGACATTCTTAATATTCCACATGGCTTCACACAGGAACCAATGTTGATCTGGGTCTTTGTATCCATCCCCTCTAAAGATAGGGAACCTCATCTCATCCGCCATAGAGCTACTTTGGTTTCATGTCTGAGTACATGCTGAACTGCTAGTAGTAACACTCTAAGGACTCTGATGACTCTAATTAATCTAATTTCCTAGTGTTGTTGAAAAAATAGGAGGGTTAATGATACTTACTTCAATAGTCTGCATAGTTCCTGAGTTTTTTGGCTCGTCCTGGAGAAGTTCTCCAGTTGCTCCTTCCTCTAGTCTAGAGGGTTCTGGATTTTCTTCGTCTATTAGATATGCATCTTCCCCACTGTAGAAACCTTCTTCTTTGAAGTTTTTCTTGAAAAGGTTCTCAAGGTGAACCCCTCTAAACACTCTCCCATTATGCATATGTCCAGCTTCTGTGTCGTTGTCGCTGTCTGAATTTTTGAACATTAGATTTTCTAGCTTCAACCAATATACTATATCATTAGAATGTTCTTCCCATGCAAGATCATCTTGATTCTCAACTTCAAATAATGTATAAATTTCCCTCTAGTTCCTTTGAAAATGTATCTCTTATCTTGGCTATATGACTCTACTCTGTCGACAACAAATTCAGTGATATACCCTCCAATGGTACTATCAAACCAGTGATCTATTGCTCTGGATACAACGTTGTCGTCTCTTTTAACCTTTTGGATCATTGTCGGTGTCCAAACCATAGGGGGTCTAGATCTAATCTCGAAATGGGCATTAGCTAACCTAGCCAACCACTCAAACAACTCCTTTTGGATTCCTCCAAAGAAGATCTCATGGATGTCGGTGAAAATGTATCTTTGTATCCAATCTTCAGTACTCAACTTAGGGTTCTTGTTTTGGGATTCATTGAAGTCCCTCTCTTGATCTTCTATCCACTTTTGAATATCTGTCTTCAATGGGAACCACCTTGAAATTCCCTCATGAAGATTCCTGTCCTGACAATGGAACCATTTGTTGGCACATGGGAAGACCCAAGGTTCACTCCAAGAGCGCACCAACAAGCCCTAACTACTAGCCCTTTTGGCAGCACCTGTGAAGCAGATGCAGTCTCACTCGAAGTAGCTATGGGGGGTTGCAGGACAGAGATGTATACAACCAGGGGAATATCAAGTGGATATTAACACAATACAACGCAGTATACCTAGCTCACTTATCACTAAACTCTACTCCACATTCTATAGATCTGATCTAATACAATAATGCAATAACAGTATATCAAAGACAAAGATAAAGCATCAATAATACACACATAACACCAGATATAGGTGGTTCACCCTCTCCCTTGGGCTACGTCCACATAATTGTTCTTATGATATATTAAGGTAAAGCTTACAGTTCTTGTCTATGCTCTCTGCTAGTAGATATTCTTCTTCTTCTCTCTTTCTCTCCCCCTCCTATGCACCCAGCTGTAGAACTTGATCTTCGCACCCAGCTGAAGATCTTACAATGCTAGAAGGATCTTACTCTCAACACTTCTCTCACTCACAATACAATATTCTCTCAATGAACAAAAATCAATAACAATTCTCAACAACAGTACTAACCCGACCTAAGTCCTCTCGACCTCTATTTATACAATATAGTCCCTCACCTACAGCCTTAGGTCAAGACCTAGGTGTCAAAACCCTAGATATACAAACCCTAGGTGTCTAAAACCCTAGGTCAACTTGACCCTCTTTTCCCAGGCTTCTCCAGCCTGTCTCTCCTTTCTTCCCGCGCGGTGCTAACGATGTCTTTTCCCGATATCTGAGTTGTCCTCGATCCATATACCTTTCTTATCTATCATCCTTGATCTCCTCATCCAACAACTAACTTTCTTGGGCTTCACTCCTTCTTTTCTACTATTTTGTTTACTTCGACCTAATAATAGTGATTGTGTCTTCCACAAAGTTCGCATTTTACCTCTTCTTCTTTGATATTCGCTTGATTCTATACCCAAGTGCCAACAAGGACCAACATTTCCAAAAAAAGGAAAATCATAAGGTTCCCCATGAAAATGAGTCCCTTGGTTGGTAGCCTCAGGAATTTTTTCCATGGATGTGGATTCAACCTAGGGTTCAATAAATGTCAAAGAGCACACACTACAAAATTCCCTACAAGATAAGAGAAAGCAACCAACTCCATTATGATAGGGATAAAGGAATTAAGGATCTTCTGGAGATGGGAGATGAATCCTTCAATTAAGAAACAAGAAAGAATTATGATAACCTTCATGCAACAATACCCCAAGGTGCAAGTAATATCCTGCAAGAAAATTCCCTCTTGGTTCATTTAATTGGAGATTGAACGTATGTCGTAGATACCACAAGGAACCTTCCTTGTAGAAGGAATCTCCCTCGCAGTCACCTGTGCGGAATCCTAGGAGAGGTTATATGTTTACCAATTCACAATGAACGGGTGAGGGGGTATAGTCAAAAGTCAAGACAAAAAAATGGACATGGGAATGCCAGACACAAATCTGCGACCCGAAACTAAGAAGAAGTGGTTTCATTATGAGGATCTACCACTCTTTAAATCCCCAAAATTGTGATATTCCCACTGGGTGAACAAAAGAGGGGATATATGAACCGATCGCTTCGCTTGACCTCGTATTTGAATCATGTGTGACAGGAGCTTTCTTGACTAATGATAATTTCTACTATTGGATTTTAAACTCTCTAATATTATATAGTATCATTCATGTGGCCTCAAAGATTTAACTCTCCACCCTACTATCAAGGCCCTAAAATCCTATACATGTTGGTTTTCTATCAAATATATATATTTTTAATTTATTTTAGATTATGTGTCAAGTTCCTTTTAATGGTTGTTTGTTACTCAATAGGGTAAGCATAAGTGGACTAGATGGTGTTATGAATCGACTCTAAACTGTGCACAAAAATGAAATTAAAATATTTCATTTTCGATGAATTCTATCTATGGTAAAGAGGAGAGTATTTTCCTTTCCAAGATGCATATGCCCAATGCAATTTATTTCTCTCTAAAGTGAGAGCTTGAACATGCCCTCTAGAATGAAAGATTTTTTTATTTTTATTTTATTTCTCAAATATAATGAAATAAATTCAAATGCAACTTTTTTTTTCTTCCTTACTTTCAAACAAAACGAAATAATTTAGTGACGATGCAAAGGATCATGAAGCAAAAATATGCACACAAAACATGCACTCAAAAATTATACAAGAACTCAAAGAATTCTAATGAAAGAATGCCTCCAACACACATTCAAACAAGAACCCAAAATTCAAGTAGAAAAAATCAAATATCAATACAAAGTTGCAACAAGGCTAAAGAGTTCAAGGGTGCAATCAAGGGATCACAAGTTTTCCCAAGAGGATAAGAGAGAGAAACTCAATAACAAGGATTAATGCAACATATGCAATCCTCAAATCAATGAAAAGGAATCCAAAAGAAAAAATGTAAAATACCTATAAGGCCTTGGAATCAAGGTGACATAAATTTGAATGCCTACAATTGATAAGGATCAAAATACTGATTACACAGACCTAGCCAAAGGATTGAGTTAACCTAGGACAATCATGTAAACTTCCCAATTTGATAGGAGATGGAAAATCAAAAGAGGAAACAAAAATATGATAATCACTTAAATTTAATCAATCAAAGCCACAATCATGCATGAAGGAGTTTGATATAAGGTTTTGAGACATAAATCCGATAGAAAAGAGGTGAGTAAAGTTAAAAATCCATTCAAAGGGAGGATTATCGCCCCTATAAAACTGCAGACAGGGCGATGATCAAGGTTTTATCGCTCCCCAAGATATTAAGAGAGGGGGATAATTAGGATGTTATCACCCCTATAACACTGCATATAGGGAAATGATGAAGGTTTCATCACTCCCCCAGACACTTAGAGAGGGGAATAATCAAGATTTTATCACCTTGTATTCCCTTATAGGGGGGGGATGAAGTCTGGAAACTGGTGATAAAACACAAACCTCACCTAGATATGAGAAAGGGTCAGGTTCTTGACTCAGTAAGCTTCCCAGTGATGATAAGGGAAGGGGAGAATTCAAATAATATGCATACAATCCAAAAAGATCAAGAAAAAAAAATTCAAAGGGATAGAAAACACTAAGGAAATATTAAAAGAAGTGATCCCCAATGGATTTTTGAGTTTCTATTGTGGAAATGTTTTCCCTGTGAACAGGTGAAAACCCGTTTGGATCAAGACTCCTTTAATCCAAGACATAAGGTAACAAACGGTTCCCTACTTTCTCCTTAAATCTATTTTACATGCCAACAAATAGAATGAGAAGAGAAGATGATAGAATGGGATAGATGACCTACCTCATTTTAGTTGGTTGTCTTCATTGCTCTAGCCCTTGATCTTAATGACCAATCTCCCCATGCAAGAGAAAAAACAATACTTCATTCTTCCACAATATACAATTAGGAAAATAGATCTATCTATATTGAACTAAGAAACTATAGACATGCATACAATAAGAAACATAAGAATGAGGGGAACATGCCAAGTTATATTATATGGAAATCAATGAAGCACTTACAATTTTGATGTTGATGTTGTGATAGCTCCTCCAATCTCTCCTTTCCAACCCTTTGAATGTCACAAGACTAGCATTATGATACTTTAAAGTTCTTCTCCCCTTTCACCCAAGAATG
>SNQJ01S0164752.1:4301-16917 GCA_010110895.2 Picea sitchensis | reverse complement strand
GAGGGGGAGAATTGAGATTTTTTCAAATCCATTTTGGTATGGAAGCAAGTGAATATGACTTTTGAATAAAGAACTTGTTTTTAGTCAAATCCTTAGTAGTTGGGTTTTAATATTTTCTTAGAAACCATATATGATTTAGAGTTTTTACTCATCTAATTAGATACTTTTCCAATTATAGTGTTTTGTTTAATTTGACTAGTTTAAGATATTGGATCTTATTATTTGAGGGTATTTTGTATATAAATTGATTTAGTTTGTTGGCATGTGTTATGATGATGAAACTTGAACTCCTTAACTATTTTGATTGGTTTTAATTGACATTTTTGAATCATTTTTATGTAATGTTTATATGATCAACATTGATGGATAAATTGTACAGTGATATGACCTAAGTTACATCATCAATTCAAATGGTTGTGAAATCTTGAAATAGATGTATACATATATTTAAGATGTAATAATATCATATGTTATTGATGGTTTCCAAGTGTAATATGAAATCTGTATGTGTACATTGACATGGAATTGTGTAAAAATTATATGGACTCCAGATTGATTTGAAGTATTATAAAATGTTATATGATTAATGATATGTTTTAATTTATGATCATGGAACTATTTAATATGTTGATTTTAGTATGTATAGGTATAGGGAATATGATTTCCAATTAGTACAAATGTGCATAATTGGGGTTGTATGGAAGTTATTCATGGTATCACTTAATAATAACATTCATATTTCCACCTAATGCCATAATTATTTTTCCATGTTCTAGGTTGAAAATCGCATGACTCTTTTACCAAGAGGTTGCATGTTGTTGTGAGGGTAGGTTTTGAATTCAATCACCCATGAGGTTTAGCTAAGGGGTGTGCAAGAAGGTGACATCCTTACTCCTCAGTGGCATTAGTCTCTCTAAAAGGTAGTAAGAAATTGAGTTAATGTGGTCTGTTATATCATTTTCCACACCAAACAAAGTTTGATGCTTAAAGGGAATGCATGAACATGGCACTCTTGGTAATTAATAAAAGGTAACACTTGAAGGGAATGGAGAAGCATGACACCCTTGGTATCAATTATATTGGTTATCAATACATGAAAAATATATTTGACTAAGAATGTGCTTTTTATTTCAATGGGAAAAGTCAAAATGCATGATTGATTAATTGAGAATATAGATTATTACACATTTCATAGAAGAAAAATTATAATAGTTTATTTAAAATCCATTAGAAAAATAAATTCTTAGAATGAGGGATGAGAGAATAAAGTGGGCTTGTAGGATATTAAAGAGAGTTAATAACTAACAAAAGTAGTGACTACATGTACACCCACTCCAATAGGAAAAGAGGAGGAAACTTCTAAGAGTAAAATAGGAAATATAGTAGTTGGGTGAGAAATAATTACTATTTTATATCCTTAAATAAGGATTTATGTGTGAACTTGTGCATGTGAGTGACACTTAGGTAATTCATAAATTAGGAAAACCATTTTTGCATGATATGGAAGTGGCTTGAGCCACAAATCCTATAAAATGAAGCTTTGAGCTAGAGAACTCACACTTTTTGCACCCTAATGCTAGATGGTTGTTGTAATACCAAATTTTCTATTGGTAATTGTTGATGAGTTTGGTCTATTGAAGAGTGTCCTTGAGGTGGGGATTTCCTCTCAAGCTTAATAGCTACACTCTCTTTTAATTTTTCTAGTTGATACTTTTAATACAACCCCATTGCAACTCTAGTGTCTTTTAAGGAAGAAAAGTACCCATTAAAGTTGGTAGAGTGGTCAACTCTTGGATTATGTAATGATTGACAAGTGATGCTAGTAGAGATGAGACTCACATTCCAATTTCAATAAACAAAGAAACTAATATAAGATATTTTTAAAAAAATTAGTTTTGAATAAATTTAATTCTGAATTTAAAAGAGATCTTGATTTTAATATTTGTTGAAAAAAAGTTATCCTTATATATTCATTTATTTTAATATTCATTTATTTTAATGAAAAATATATCCATTATGTATAACTATTTGGAATTTCTTTACTATGAGTATGTGAGTTTTATTAGATACAGAGATTATAGTAATAATTTACTTTTCATAAACCATAAATCGAATGGAAAGTTTTGCATTGAAATTTATTTAATAAAATTTCATATTACGCATTTATAATAGATATTAGAATTCAAATGTTAAACAAAAAGTGTCTTATAACACTATGTAGATCCAAATCCTAAATCGTGATTACATCATAACAATGAGGAGTGCACTGCACTCTCACATCGATCGCAGGCTATTGTTTTTCATTTGCGTTGAAATTATTTTAGTTGAATATTAATAGGTCACCATCGATAACAGGCTACTGTTTTTCATTTGCGTTGAAATTATTTTAATTGAATACTAATAGGCCACCATACTATAAATTAATTGTCATGCACTTTTATATATGTACATATATTTTTGTTTGTTGGTTGGTTGTAGTTGAGTGTTTTAGAGACAGTGCATTCTACAGACCTGTAGAGTATTGCACTGAAGAAAGAAAAAGTCTGGGAAGAAAGAAAAAGTCATTATTATAGTATAGGGCGGTGGCACCAATGGAAATTGGAGAATCAAATCCAAAATCCACGTATAATTTTAATGCTATAAATTTTATTTTATGTTCATTTCTTCTAAACCCTAAAAATTGGATCAAACAAATATGATTGGCCATATCATATAAGTCTAAGAATTTTGTTATTTAAAAAAAATAAGAATAGTATTATATTAATTAATTAATTGATAGAAAAGATTATAAATGTTAAGAAATGTATTAAGATTTGATTCATAAAGTTTAAGAAGTCGTTAATATTTTATCAAGGTGATAAATTTTAGATTATTAAAGACAAGATAGATGGACAAGATAAATATTTAGACTTTGACCAATTGTTTTTAAGTTTTTAATAGTAGAATAGTGTTTATCTAATTACACTTGTTTAGTTTTAAAAAAAATTGTGAAAATAAGTTAAAAAGCATATATAATTATTTTGAGGGGTGGGGTGAATGAGTATGAGCATTGTTTACCACTTTTAATGATAGTTTATATAAACTTCAACTTTATGAGTAATATTCAATAGTTTATCTCTTATGTATTCGATATATCAATGTATGATAAAAAATATCATCCATCAATGCATAATAAACAACCACAGATACACAGTACACTAGAATTTACGTGGAAACCCAAATGGGAGAAAACCACTGAATGTTTTTTTATATATATCAAGAATACATTCATAGGAAGCACCAATTGGAAAGAGGTTCCAACCCCCTATTTATAGGCTCCAACCTAAAGGAAGCTACAACTCCTTGAATTCTCTAGCTACAACTAGAAGGAGGCTCCGACCTCCTAGTTTACAGGCTCCAACCTGAAGGAGGCTCCAACTCCCTGTATTATCTGGATCCAACCAAAAGGAGGCTACAACCCCCTAATTTATAAGCTCCAACTTGAAGGAAACTCCAACTCTTTGTGTTCTCCAACACCAATCAGAAGGAGGCTACAACCCCCTTTCCTTGCCCCATCCTATCACCTTAAAATATAAGTGTAGACTCAATTTGTCACTACCATTGATCAACATGTAACTACCACTATCATTGATACATCAACATGTCACTGTCATTGTCACATCAACCTAAAACTAATGATCAACCAATCATCCAATCTATCATTGTCCCTGTCACCATCATTGTCATTGTCACCATCACTAATATACCATCATCAACCAACTATAACCAAATCCATTCACATGGTTACCAAATCCATCACCATACCATGTATATCAACCATGTACCAAAACCTATACCATACCAAGATCACCAAGAAGTGCCTCTAGCAATGTACCATATCATCATCAACTCATGAACCATAGCATCACCTAGATGTGTCTCAATATCAACAATCATGTATTATAAGGTACCATATCATCAATGATGAGAATCCAACCATATACCTCAATCATATACCATGTACCAAAGCATCAACTTTATACCAAGAGAAGTGCCTCAACCAAGCACCAAATAATGTGCCTCATACATATGCCACCATATACCAAGTGTATAACTCAACTAAGTGTATAAGAAATGTAGTTCCCTTATTTTTGAATAGATTGTTAAATCATCTTGATAATTGGCCATGAACTTGCCTATCATCTCCTTGAATGCATGATCCATTTCTCTTTGAAATTTTACTCCAACATTCATCAATCCAAATGGAATTTGGATGTAAGAATATGTTCCCCATGGTGTTGTAAAAGTTATCTTGTGTCTGTTTTCATCTACTACTAGTACTTGATTGTATCCAGAAAATCCATCCAGCATGGACATCACTACTGGACTAGTGACTTGTTGTAACAACATTTCCATATTTAGCAAATGATAGTTATATTTAAGAGAAGCATTGTTGAGATCTCAAAAATAGACACATATTCGAATTTCTCCATTCTTTTTCCTTACTACCACTGGATTTGAGATCCAATCAAAATGACAGACTGAAAAAAATATTCATGCCCTTTCCATATTTTCAAGCTCCAATTTAACTAAAGGTTTGAGTTTAGGATTAATTATCTTTGGCTTCTGTCTAAATGGTTTGGTTCCTTCCTTTAGAGGTATGACATGCTAGATGACACTTTTATCATATTCCTTGAGATCATCATAATTCCATGCAAAAATAACATAAAAGTATCTAAAGAGTTGGATATACTGGCTAATCTCATCCTTGGTACGTGTACTACCCAAGTTCAAAAGTTTTGGGTTCTTTAGGTTCCCAATATTTCCTTTTTCAGTTTCTTGAACCCTTCTAAGTGATAACTCTTCTCCTTATTTGACTTTCATGATTTGATCGTCTAGAGTAAACAGTGACTTTAAGAGAACTGGATCCTTTAAATCACTTGCATGATTAAGATATTTGGAATTTTGATTTTATGTAGGTTCTTCTTCATCGAAATTTTGGCTTAAAATAAATTCAACAACATGCTCTTCATTTTCAAAAATTTGCAAAAACTATTGGTTATCTGGGCCAAACGGACAAAAAATCACCTTGACTTGGAAATAGTTGTTTGATGTTTCTAGATTAAAAAGTGAAGTTAATACTGCCAATGAATCAGCCCTTTGATTTTTTTTTCTCTTTTAATGAAGGATATGTTAAAATAGTTGAATGTTTAGATGAGGTCCCAAACTATTTTAGCATAAGCCTTCAATTTTTCCTTATTGGTACTATATCTCTTCCATGCCTAATTTATGACTAATCGTTAGTCTCCCATGACTATAATAACATCTTCTTCATCTACCAAATATCCTTCTAAAAATTTCATTGCATCATCGTCCATCTCCATGGATTGAAGAATTATAGCAATCACCTCATTATTTATTTATTTTAAATCAAAAAGGAGTAGTACCTGCTATATTAGATTAGCAAAAAACTTTGACAAAATATACAGTGGCATGGCTAAAGTCACCAAAAATGCTGCCGGTATCCAGAAAACAGCATAAGTGGGGAGCAAATAGCAGTTATACGATAATACATAAAGGAAAGTAGCATTTGTCTTGCCTGGAGGAAACCAGGACAGATGCTTATGGTCCAGATGAACATAAAACAGTTACACAATAAAGCTAAAAACCAGGAAATTATAAAAACCTAGGCACCCGGTGACCTGTCGCCTTCGCCAGTCTGCCAAGTGGTCCCCGCCGGAATGGCAAAATCTTGCGCGCACAGGGGGCACTTCCGCTGAGATGGAGCATCGGAGAACACGTCGAGGAGCAGGTCCATGCGCTGGCCCATGAGGAGGGCCCTATGTTCCAGGTCCGACATGTGACCTCGGAGCTCGAACACCAAAGCCAGGTGCTCGTCGCTGAGGAGAGAGCCATGCAATCCGCCACCCAAGCCACTAGGGGGAGAAATCCTCAATTCCATTGCCTCACCAATGCCAACCGCGAGCTCCCTCTGCACTGCTTCAACCTTTGCATCCACAGTCTTCTTGGCACCAGCTGCTTGCAAGTCGCCCGACCAGATAATTTCTTCGATAATGCAGTCGGGGAAGTCGTCTTCCCTAGCCAAAACGTGTTTGGTACCCTCCCAGCTGGTCGTCTCCATGGCGCGGGGCTTCTCAACACTCGGCAGGTCCCCCATAAAAGGATCCTCCTCCACGACACAGGTGGGAAACACATCCTCGGTCTCGGCCTCCTTCTTGTCACTCGGCTTAAATTTTGTGTCTTCCCTGCTACAACCAACTCCCGGTTCTGTAATAGTGTTGAGCAATGCCCGTCTCTCAGCCCGAGCCTTCTTCCGAAGAATGGAGGACGCCAAAGCCAGAGCGCGTTCTAATTGCTCCTTCCGTCGCCGCTGCGCCTTATGGGCATCCCAGGCTGAACCCCGGCGAGGCCTGCCTCGCTTTCTAGCCATTGTATCCGGGGGGTGAATGCAAGTGCCAAGTAGTTGCAGTGCTAAGCTATAAGTCTAGGACGAGAGCGGTTGCAGGTGCGAAGCGCGAGCAGACCGACTCTGTCGTGGCACCCGCAAAGACAAACAGCCCTGGAAATCCTTATCAGAGTGCAAAGAAAAGGTGGTGAACATCCAAGCGAAGAGCGTAGCCGAAGCAGGAGCATTCCCGCTCTTCCCGGGCTCATAAGAAAACACATAACCAGACACCAGATTCATCTGTCCTCCCATATCCTCTTTCAATCTGAGTGCGCAGGGGGTGTAAATGGTCACGCGAGGGAGGAGTCCCTCCATCGTATGGCCTCTGCTATCGCCGTCCACCATCGTAAATGTTGATGTGTGGGTGGCGGCCATCAACAATTAAACCCGAGCTTAGTGCTGATCCTGGTGTCACCACCACGGTGTCGCGTGTCACCCCATTCGAGGTAGCAATCACCTCATTATTAACCTCTAGAGGATCCAAGAATTGATATTCATCTTTGATAAATTCATCATTTATTTCATCTATTACAATTGCGTTGGGATTTTGAAACCAGGGAGCCCTAGGCCAAGTATTTTCATCATTCTAGTTTATTTTTGGATGTTCCCTAAAGACATATGTGGGTGCTCCAACATTCTGATGTTTTGGACATGGTC
The DNA here is from genome assembly GCA_010110895.2 of Picea sitchensis. Lineage (NCBI taxonomy): Eukaryota > Viridiplantae > Streptophyta > Pinopsida > Pinales > Pinaceae > Picea > Picea sitchensis. The sequence continues at coordinate 9,815 of SNQJ01S0164752.1, read as the reverse complement.
TTTGTTATTCAACTCTCCTTAATTGAATTATCTCATTCTACATTTTTCTAAAAGTTCTATTCAAGTGTTCATTTTTTGCATCTTGCTTCATAGGAGCTAGTTTATTTTGGAGAGGAAAGGCTTGAATATTTGGTGGTTGACCCTGAAATATCCCTCTTGCACATGATCTATCATCTACATTTTGGATTTGTGTAGACATTTTCTAATATGAAACTACAAGGGATGTCATTTTTCATTGGACTCTTCCTAAAATAATATCAAGATCTACATTGTTTTCTAACATATCTTCCTCCATTTCGTGTGATTTCCTCATGGCCTCATTTAATGTATTGATTCAGGAAGATTTGATTGTAGATTTTATATTGGTGGGAATTGTTTTTTTAAACATCCCAAAATGGTAGGGTCATTAGGATGTTGATCTTCTGGTATTCTTTGCAAGGTTCTAAAATATCGAATATTAAAGTCTCTAATTTTTTCATTTTTTTCCAAATGAATCTAAATAAATTGAGTTAATAGAATATGGTATGCAACAGTTTGATCATATCTACCCTTAAATGCATACTCAATATCATTAAAACATGTGATCAAATTTTTTGGTAAAGAGAGATAGGTCAGTCATAAGTTGGGCCCATCAAAGTTTGAAGAAATACTTTAACCATTATAACATCATCATGCATTACTCCATGTATATCACAAATTGTTAAAAATTGATCCAAATGTTTATCAGGATTCAGTATCCCATCACCTTTGAATATTGGCAATATCTCAATTGGAAGATTCAGCAATTGATGTTGTTCACCTTGAAGAGCCAGAGGACTCACAATTTTTCTTTGTCTCTAGTTTCTTTTCCTGTCATTATTTATTCCATATTCTCCTCATCTTTCTTCATTTCTTGGCTCATCATTTATTTCCTCACAGTACACCATCTATTCTTGATGATTAGAGACTAATGGAGAGATAGAATTCTAAATCGTAGAGCTATTGGTTTGTTCAATAATACTTTTTTCCTTCTTGTTATGGGTCCTTTCAAATATTTTGAAGTTTCCAGTATTGACAATCTTTAGTGGAGTCTCCTTTGGAATTTGTGAGGAACCTGAGGCTCCTGTTGAGCCAATACTTGCCAAGATCATTCTAATTCTTCTTTATTCTTTGTTTTTTTAAGGACCAATGTATATAATTGATTCAAAATACTTCTTTTGTCATCCAATACCATCAAAAGTTGAGGTTGGACTAGTTTAGGACGAGTCATTCACTGGGGGTAAAATATTAAAAATCATTTAATACCCAATATGGTCACCAAAAATTTTGATGTCTCTTCCTGTTAGGGATTAGAGTCAATTTCCTAGGGTCTTATTTAAGATTAATCAAGATTTCCCTCTACATTTTTATAGAGGTGGTACTCTTCTTTCTAACTCAAATATTCAATAAACTTGATCAAAACAAATATTCATACATTCATTTAATATGAACACATTTGAGTGGACCAGGTAGTAAAATAACTAAATTAATAGAGAGAGAGAGAGAGAGAGAGAGAGAGAGAGAGAGAGAGATGATAACCTCACATGAAATAGTAATTACATCCATTCATTCAAGTAGTGAGAACAAGAGATTTGAAGCAAGACTCATAGACAAAAAATAAAGATGGTGGCCCAAAAATCAAAGAATTTTAGATGATTTCATTCATTGAAACTCATAAGATGCATAAGAGAAACACACATGAGATCTCATGCTTTATAAAAATCCTGAAACCACAAATCTTATGAACTCATGGAAATAACTCTCTGCGAGAGTAAAAACATATTACAAAATGAATGTTCAAGTTCAAAAAAAGTGTTTTCCTATCGCAATACGCAATGTTCATGATACTTAAACAATAAAAGTAAAGAAAGTAAAGCCATTTGTCCAAATGAACTAGGATTGGGGCTCCTGTGGACCATAAAAGTAGTATAAAAAACATGGAAGAAAAGGAGAAATGCAATCAAGGATAGACTTTACAAATGAGAAATACACTTAATAAAGATGGAAGATCAAATACTAGGATGAAGGAAGGGAAATGATTCGAAAATAAAAATTTCTAAGGATGATTTTAGGGGCTAAATTTCTCTCATGGGATAATTTTCCATGGTTTTTCCAAAAATGAGATTCGCTATTGTAAAAATGATTCGCCCAAATTCTATAGGATAAAATTATTTTACCTTACAAATCGCCAAAATTTTATAAAAACTATATAAAATACTTAGAAATTTGAATATTTTTAAAACATATCGCCAAACATTTATAGTTGGCATATGAAGGATTAGTAATATTCACCAAGGTTTATACATTTTAAAATAAATTTACATCCTTAAAATCATCCCTAATAAAAACACTCACATAATGGTAGACGTATGGATGTATCTCTCTCTTGATAAGGATCTCTAATGATCAATGATGATGACTTTGTTTTTGGGGTCTTCGTCTTTTATATATGTGCAACAATATTTCTTGAAATAACCACTTTTCAGTAGTTATTCTAGGTTAACTATATCCGCCAATGACTTCTTGAGCCACTCATCAATATAATCCTCCATTTTGCAATAATGATGTTTTATTTAACCCTTATCATGAATATTCCATATTCAAATTCTTTAAACTCAGAGCATAGTTTCTATATTGATTCCAATTGATCTTCATTATTATTTACAAAAGTAACCAACCATCAATTGATTTCATCCTCCAACGAATCAGTGAACTCATTGAACTTGTTGGCCCATGATGTTTTGATCATTCTCAACTTCGCTTATAATTGTTTTTTTGTTATTATTCCTAAATCTCTTACAAATTGTGGGCCTTCAATATCCTTGACAATTTCAAATGATTTTAAGAATGCATTACTTATTTTATCATTTACTCTTATACAAGTGGCAATTGAATCCCTTAACATGTGTATCATTTCCATACGTACAAGTTCCTTTCGAAATACAAGAAAAAACAAATGGAATTTATAAAATAAAGAGAATTATGGGAAAGAGAGATAATTAATTCACATTATCCCTGGATCATAGCCCTTTACCTTGCAAATTAGAACTCATTAATGTGCAATAAGTGACCCTTGAAAAACATGCAAGGTGCATGATGTTTGTAAAGATTTTACTTAGTGTAGATAGAGATAAATATCAATCCTCGTAACATGTGTAGTGCATAACTTTATATGTGTGGAAGTGAAATAAGTGTGAAGGTATGGTGATTGTGGAGAGTGGGACATGAAAAGTGTTTTGCACAAGAGGTGTGTGGGAGAAAACATTGTGTAGAAAGGGGTTTGTACGGGGAAGAGGATGATGATGGGACTTTCACACAAAGGGAAAAATAAATTAAGTATTGGGATGTATGGGGAATGTTTTGTGTGAAGTGTATGGAAATTGTTATAGAAAATGGAATCTCCGCATGGGATAAGGAATTCCACTCAAATCAATAAAATAACTAAGTGTTGTAAAATGTGTTCTCAAGTATAAAAAAGGAGAAATCAGTGGAAAAAAGGGTTCTATGTATGGCATAAAAATAAAATAAGGGGACATATGAAAATGGGTCAACAGTGGTTCACTTTAATTTCAAAGGAGCTAATGTTGGAGCATTCAAACAAAGAGGTTTCATTGCTACTATATGAAATTGAAAGTATAGATGGGTGAATCCATAAATCGTAGTTTCACATTTTGGAAAGCTAAGCACATGAAAGTGGCCTACCTGTACCCTTAATCAAGTTGTTACTTTATTAAGGATTTAAGCCCTTGATCAAGGTTTCAAACTTCTATCAAGGGTTTTAAACCAAAAATGAACTATTTATGGAAAAGATACCTCGATCAAGAATTTTAGAATACCTGGATCAAAGGATTTTAAATCCCTCGATCATGGTATTTTAAAACCCTTTGTCGAGGTATAAACCTCAATTAAATGATTGAAAGTCAAGAATCCTTCCTCATTTCTATAGATTTTCATGGATCTGAAACTTCCAAGAGGTGAAATCCCTTCATCTCTTTCATGGAAGGTGGTGGACTTAGTGCTTGTATATTCGTCATAGAAACCTCTATCCAATGACATATAATTTTCTTATTTTCAATTTCATATCATATTTTAAATTTATTTTTTTCTAGAACTTATACCCAGAAAAATTCTACTAAGTAGTGAAGGCCCTAAAAATAAATATGTATCTTAAAAATTGCACAACCAAAACATGATAAAAAATGATGTGTGCACTATCTGGATGTTTCCTCTTCAAAAGTGTATTTATGACTTTTCATTTTATGTAAATAGGAGAAAAATGTTGGGAACACGAAGGTGTATAAAATTTCATTCAAATATTAATTTGCTAGTTTCAATATATATATATAACACTACTACATTATGTGTAGAGCATTTTTGTATAATTATTTTTTGGAAATTATACATTGAACACTAAGTTAGGTGTTGGGAACAATAGTTACTTGTTAACTTTCTCAAAAATTTGTAAGAACAAGCATTTAATTAAATGTATATTTAACACATTCAATGACATTAATACTTTTAAAAAATATATATCGTTATAAAGTCAACATGATTCCCTACAAATTGTTTTTTTTTAGTGTGCATTGTAATTCCCAATGGGCATACAAGTTTTAAGGGCTGCAATTTAAAAAATATGTAAATTGTCAAATTTATATCGCAACATTTCACTAAAAAGTGTGACACGTATTCATGGATTCACCCATATTCATTTATCAGTTTTTCACATTGATTAAAAGAGGTAAACTATCATACAATGTATAGCACCCATAGTCCATTAACAACTCCCTATATTTTACAACGCTTCCTCTCTCTTTCACTTCCCCTTTCAACCCAGAATCCATTAACCTACCTTTTATTTCTACCTCTGCCACTTAATCTATTGATTCTTCATGTTAGGCTATCCAACCAAGATCTCTATCTCTTCCTCTCAAAATGGATTCGATCATCCAACCCTCCATGTAATCTTCACTCTGAAAACTTGTTCTTGAAAACCATACCCCACACCCAACTATAACATTGACTTATTCTAATACTATTACCAGTTTATTCCCCTATCCATTTGAACCATATAATATTTTTAGCATTTCCAGACCGCATCTAATTACACTATCTAATATTAAAATTAATCCCACGCCTTTTATTATCACTCAAGCTCTTCCCCAACACACATACATCCTGTTGGCAAATTCAGTGGATAGAAAGCAGTGATGGTTGTTTTCATTAATGGAAACAGTAGAGACAGCAGGATAAGAAGGATAATACCCCGTGGGGATTTGGAAGTAAAATCTTAGGAGGAACAGCCTTAAAGAAAACGCGCGCAGCAAGAGCGTACAGAGGAAAAAGGAGAAGAGTCAGTGACCGAAGGATCTCATACAAATTTCCCGAAAGAACGAGAGTTGCCAGATCTTTAGAAGCTGCGCAGAGGTTAAACGCAGTGGTTAAGTCCTACTGTGCAGAGGTGAAATCCCGAAGGATTAGGAACCGTCCATTCGCAAG
>SNQJ01S0164750.1:0-21172 GCA_010110895.2 Picea sitchensis | reverse complement strand
TAAAATGTGTTTGTCATAATGACTGGGATTGGGGCTCCTATGGACCATAAAGAAAATATGTATAAGAATGAAGCTTGTAGAAAGAAGAAAGTGGGTGACAGAAGGCAACAAGACCTGGAAAGAAGAAAAAGGAAAATATTAATTTTCGGTTAAACTTTTCTATTTAAAGAGGTGGAGTAACTAGATGAAGAGATTGACAAAGACAGAAAGATGTGATCAATATGAACTTACTATGATGGTATCTCATGGTTTGTCACTTAATCGCTGATGACATTTAATGGCTCTCCTCGGTGGTTACAGGAACTGTCTCAACCATCATTTTCCCTTCATTGGTAAGCTTGTCAACAACCTTTTTAAACCACTCCTTGATGTAGCTCCTCATTGGCGCCACGTTGATTTCATGCCGGATTTTTATATTGAATATTTCGCCTTCCAAGTCCCTTAGATCAATAGAAATGTTTTGAAAAGCTTCTTCAATATCTTTATTTTTAATCAAATAATCAACTAGCCAGTTTTCCATGTCATCTTCACCATATTCAAGAATGCCATAGAATTTTTCAAATGATAACCCTATAAAGATCTCAACTTGTTCATCAAATGCTTTCTTGGTTGATAACAACGAGTTGAGTATCAATTTGGGGTCTTGGAACTCATTGGTGTTGCCAGCTAAATCTATCTCAGTTAACTTCTTGAATAATTCAACTCTTCTGGTTATGGCCTGGTTGCATGATTGAAAAATAATATTAAGGTTTTTAACCTTTTCCTTCTAGCATGCATTCAATTTTTTTATCCGGTTCAGAGAAGGGAGATCCTCCTCTCTTCTTCTCAATTCTGTCATATTGGTAACTTTAACACCAAATGGTACAACCACATCGAGGTAGAAAAATTCCTCATTTTTCAAATCTACCTACAAATATTCATGAAAAGAGTGTGCTCTCATTCCAAAAGAGACCGTGCTCTTTGAAATCTCCCAAGCCTCTGTTATTAATTCCATTATTTTCTTTATATTATTTGCCACATAGCCCCGGGCTGATATGAGAAGGCTTGTTGATCCTTTTAATTTTTTCACAGGTGTCGTAGGCTCAATCATTGCTAAAGGACTAGAAAGTACTGGAAGGGGCATTAAATCTTCTTCCAAGGCTTTAATTCGCTCCTTTAACCTGACATTCTCCGCTTCAAGGCCTCCAATAGAATTTTCTAGAGAATCTCCAGTTGCTCGGTGTATCTAGGAAATTTGGGAAGGTTGCATGTTCCATAGGTTAATCTCTGAATGAGATTTCCCCTTCTTATTCTTTACATCTATTTTCTCAATAATCAAATTTTTGGACTCGCTGTAAAAAAAAAACGCTCTAAAACACAAAACACTCTTCTTCGTCGAAGGTCTTGGTCTCAATTATTTCCATTTGAGGGTTCTGGTGAGCAGTGTTCTCTAGTTGGTCGACGTTGGAGAACACTTTCTCAATTTCAATTTTGAGTTCCATATCCTCTAGGGAGAGGTCATGGATATCACTTTCTCCTCGAGGTCCCTCCTCTTCTTGCACAATGTTTTTTCTTTTCTTCCTCAAGGGAAGTTTATGAGAACTTTCAATTTTTCCGGAAGGAGGGTTCTTATCTCATCCTCCACCTGAAGAATTGTGGGTTACTTTCTTACTTTGGTAGGCCATTAGAGCATTGCTCCGAGATGTTGTACTCTTTGGCGTGACAGTTAGGGATTGAGCATTTTTCTCACCCGGACCTTTTCCTCTCTACTTGTACGACTCATTGGTGTTGAGTATTTTCTCCATGTCACTGGTGTCACGAGTGGGAGTGCCTGAGGCATTGTCTCTGTCTTCATTCAGAATAGTATTAATGAAAGAATTGTTGAAACCAACAACCAATAGATGTTCTACAAAAATACCACTAAGGTCGAACCCTTTTACTTTTTCAGCATATTTTAAATTGAGGTTATGGAAGCGGCTCGTGAATTCATGAATCTTGCTCATATTTTTGAATATGAAATCCCCGACTTTCCAAGGAAGAGGTAAGAATTGTTTTTTTTCTCTTTTCATGGAAAAAAGGCAACCCACAATTGTATTGCCTTGCTATTTCAGCAACAAACATTTTGTCAGATATGTGGCATGGAAGGAAGGAAGGATTTTCCTTGGATCCAAAAATCCTTATAACGTTATAATTTTCCATCGGTTCTAGTGTCCCCTTCCTATCCAGGAACTTACTCACCTGGTTAGGCATCCGGGGAGCGTTCTTTCCAAACAACAAATCTTTAAAAACTGAGACAAAATCATTAAAAACTTCATAAAAATGTTGGGAGGCCTTGTTCCTCCACAATGTTTGATATCAAAAGTTTACCGGGTCAAATTCATAGTTTATCTTCTTGCACACAGATAATCTCAGGAACTGATGGCAATGTGCTATCGTGGAAACCAAATAAGATGACATAAATAATTTCTTCACCTTCTTGTATTGCGCCAATTGGGAAGAGATTTCGATGGAAATCAATTTACCCCAATCGAAGATGGCATGTTCTTTGACCGTAAAATATAGAATGTAAAGAATCATTCGGGAGATGCTGGTCATGGTTTCCTGTCCTGTTATCCTCATAAAAAACCATGCAATTTCCCAGAAGGGATTTTTAAATGAGCCAACCTGAATTAAAGAACTCATAATAATTCATAAAGAACTCATAATTTCTATCCCTAGTATTAAACAAGTGTTGCATGGCAGCTTAGTCCCTGCCAAGTAAAGAATTAAACTACTATGCAACATTCATAGAAATTCAATGAAATAATAAAAATTAAAATTAAAAGTATGATAAATCAATATAAATGTAATAATAATATTTCTATTTTTATGTTTTCATTACATGAATAAGATTTAGCATAGATACATAAGAGTGAATTTTAATTTTTCAAATTATTATGACAAATTTTTTTCTTTTCTGAATTAATTATTTAACATTAAAACATTGATAATTGATAATTTTTTCATGCAAATTTTAAGGAAGATTTGTGATATGTAACATCTTATCAAAGGTCAGCATAACGGAATGGCAAGTGATTACTCGGTTAATTAGCCTCTTCTATAGAGTGAACCAAAAGAAATCCTCTATACATCATGAAGGAATCTCTGATCTTGAGCTATTCACTTATAAATCTTTTCTGCGTTACACTTGCAGCGATTTATCCAAGGGCTTCCGGTATCTAGGTTATGTTTTAGAGACAGGTACACATCGTGCCTCAGATTGGGAGTGGATGGTAGATAGGGTATCAAACAAGATCAATCATTGGGGAACTAGATGGCTTTGAGGAAGATATATCTTATTAAAATCTGTGCTGGAAGGACAGAATGTCTACTGGATGACCCTGGAAGCTCTTCCCCGAGTGATTTTAAATAAAATCATGAAATTAATGTTTCAGTTTTTATGGACAGGACTTGCTGATAATCAACAATTCCATCTTTGTAGATGGGAGGTTCTATCCAGGCCGAAAAAGCTTGGAGGATGGGGGTTTCGTCATCTGTCTCTTTTCAATTTGGCATTGAATGCTGCTACGCTATGGAGAGTTATAAATCATCCCAGCATCTGGAAAAGGGTTATTAAGGAGAAGTATTTACATAACTCGAATGTAGATTGGATTAGACACCGCTCACACAAAAAGCCACCTGCTTCTAAAATCTGGACAAGCTTAAGGAGCGCTCTTCCGGTCATCAATAACTGGCTAAGTTGGCTACCTGGTTCGGGCATACAAGTGAAGGTGGGCCGAGATAGGATAATGGATATGGGAGATAGTGCTGTCCTCTCCGAGGGACTTATAAACAGTTTAAAAGAAAAGGGAGTGTCCTCCTTGGCGCAATCATCTACTGACACGATTTTGATTTTCGGGACAGAGAACTGGAAACGCAGCGATGAACTGGGTTTAATGGGAGCACAGGCATACGAATGGGATGCATATACGATGGGCCTAAATCAAGCTGGGATTGAGCTTCAAGCAGAAGAAACGAACAGGCTTATTTGGAGTGGAGGCGATTCGTCGGGGAAGATATCGGTGAAAAATTGCTATAACGCCTTATTTTCATTACAGCCTTATCCGGTACAGACAGGGTGGAAGACAAAGTTATGGAGATGGCATATGCAATTAAAAATTGCACTCTTCTTCTGGCTAGCGGCGGAACATTGTATATTAACTTGGGAAACATTAAAAAAAAAGGGTTGGCTGGGTCCCGGAATCTGCTATCTTTGTAAAAAATATGATGAAGATATCGAGCATCTTTTCATACACTGTCAATTCACTTTGGCGGTCTGGTCATCTTGCCTGTCAGCATTGAATTTAGAGTTGAAGTGGAATGGCCGAACTCTATCTATAGCTATGGAATCCTGGTTGTAGAACAAAGGCACACCTAAAAGCCTCCCTGCTGTGATCTGTTGGCACCTGTGGCTAGAGCGCAACAAATCTCTGTTTGAAGATATTGAACCGTCACCCTCTGTAGTGACTCACAGAACATTAAACAGCCTAACATACAACCGATCTGATCATAGACAGCCAACCTTAAGGTTAAGCTCGATCGCCCGATTGGATGGATATTCGATGGCATTCTTTGATGGGGGCGTCCACAAACGAGGGAGCAACTTGCGGTGCAGGGGGGTCTATAAAAAGAATTTTTGTCACGGATATAAGGTGGATCTTTAATTGTGGAGCAGGTTCCAATATGAAGGTTGAGTTAATTGGTGTGTGGGCAAACCTTTTTTGGCCAAACATCTGGATATTCAGTGTCTTCAGATGTTGGGGGACTCAAAGGTTGTTATCGAGTGGATGCAACGAAAGGGCAATCTTATTGTCAGCAAAATCAAAAGATGGAAACGCAAAATTTGGTCCTTTGAAGGAAATTTCCAATACACTATATTTCAGCACATTTACAGAGAATCTAATGAAAAGGCTGATAAATTGTCAAAGAAAGCTCTTGTTTCGCCAGAAGGGAAATTGCTATATTTTACTTGGGATGGCAAAAGGGAAGGCCCCCTATTTCTTTAAAAAAAATTGATATATGTTCATTTGTCGAAAAATCCACAGTGTTGATGACATCTTGTCGTCGACGTTTCGGATCCATAGCAGGATCCATCATCAGGACAAAAAAGTCTGAGAAAAATAGTAAGAGAAGAGCCTTTATTAAATAGTGATGAGGTGGGTGAAGGAGATACGCTTGGTTGAGTGAAACCCTAGTTTTAGGAGAAAATTAGGGTTGACCAGAGATTTTGGTAAAAATAATAATAATTTTATGTTGTTTACGGTTAAATTAGTGATGAAACTCTAGAATTAGTGATGTCATCAACACTGTGGATTTTCCGACAAATGAACATAATTTTCACCACAGAAATTAAATGAACAAAATTGATATAGTGGGGATCGGTACTATGCTGGAATTGATTGTTCCTGTTGCACATATCTCTGATTGAGTTTCTTTGACTTGGATTCAGCTGCAGTTTTTATATTTTCTCTTTCCTTTTAGGAATGAGAATCTAACTGTCGGAGAAGTTTTTTAAGTCTTTAGATTTTGGCTAGCTAAGAATGGTATTTATAATCGGCCTATCTTGCTTCTGATGCCATGTTGATGTAAAAAAATTATTTCAATATAATTTGAGCTATTTTTCTACTGAAAAAAAAAATAAAAATTAAAACTGTGTTGTAAAATATAACATACATAAATAAGTCTTAATTTGTGGTTAATCTCTATGTGAATGCACACACAATCATTCGGGTACGTTGATGTGATCAACAAACATGTATCAAGGTTCGTGTGAAATTCTAAGACTTATAACGTCACAGAACAAACACAAATCATACATAAAATGACTGCCATCACTTGACGCGAAAGAAAAAAGAAGAGAGTATATTAATTATTTTATTATTTCCAAACATTGAAAAATGTAAAAGATCCAACAAAATTTCAAATATATTAGTTAAAGATCCAACAAAATTTCAAATATATTAGTTAATTATAATTGAGAAAAACAATTATTTTTATTATATAAAAAATATATATATTTACTTTTTAAATTAAACATTAGTTTTTATACACAAATTTAAAACTAGAATACCTTTGAAGCAGGGCAAAAGGCACACCAAAGTGAATGTGAGTGGTTATATTTCCAAAAAGAAGAGGTGTAGTTTTTTTGGATGGTCCATGAATAACCAATAGAGAAACTCTTTAACAGATTTTATGTAATTCTTATTCATTCGTATGTGGATCAAAATGAGAGGTGGTGATATATAAAGGGTTTATCTTGATAACTAATGGATTAGGAGGGAATTGAAAGTCATTGTTACATCTTTGGATATTGTTATCAATAATTGATACAACTCAATTAGAGATCAAAAAATATTGGGTCATATGAGATTGATAGGTCACATTGCACAAAAATTAAAAAAGATATTTCCCATAATTACATGTGCTAGGTGCTTATTATAACTTATACATGCAACACAAAAGACATGGAAGATTGATTTTCCTAAAAGAGCCACAAAAGATGCATATTATAATTCTATAGGCTCCCAAACAATGCATAAAATTAAATGTATATGATAATTCTAGAGGCTCACAAACAATGCATAAAAATAAATAGTTACTCTTGAAATGTGTTCCATCAAAACAATGCATAAAAATAGATGCATATTATAATTCTAGAGGCTCACAAACAATGCATAAAAATAAATAGTTACTCCTCAAATGTGTTCCATCAAAAAGGCATGACAAATGCATAAAAATAAATAATGACTCCTCAAATGTGTTCCATCAAAAAGGCATGACAATACAAGCCCAGAAAAGTTGCATCTTATAATTTTATAAGCCTACAAATGATGTACAATAAAACGGTTCATGAGCATTACAATAGAAGAAACAATGCATGTTACAACAGATATTTTCCCATCAAACTTAAGGGTTTTGAAATGTAAGAAATCACCATAATACCCCAACCTTTTATCTCATCATTATTATAACGAAAATTTAATACATTTGCAAATTAGGGGTGTGAGTGATGATCGAACCAAATTGAGGCTCGATACAAAGCCACAAGAGACAAGTAAATAGGATCCTTATAACCATAACACATTGTTTCTGGACTCCTAAAGCTTTTTTCAATCTTTCTTCCCATTTTCCAACTTCAAATATTGCAATTAAGTGGGCATATTGTTCTCTTTTCAAATTTTCTTTAGCTTCATCTATGACAACTTTCATTTGTTCATACTAAGACTTCCATTCTGTGCGCTCAATTAAAATATGCTCCATGTTATATTGTTAATCATATAAAAAAATTGAACCTTGGTGGAGATGTACAAAACAATAATTTCAACAACATAATTTCTAAAATATAATAAGAATCATAATAAACAAATTGAACCATGGTGGAGATGTAGAAAACTATAATTTCAACAACATAATTTCCAAAATAAATAAAGTCATTTGAAGAATGTAGTAATAATTTCAACAACATAATTTCCAAAATATAATAAGAATCATAATAAACAAATTGAACCATGGTGGAGATGTACAAGACGATAATTTCAACAACATAATTTACAAAATAAATAAAACCATTTGAAGAATGTAGTAAGAGATTTAGAGACCTCTAATTTCAACCACTTATAACATGTAATCCACACCATGAAACAAATTTGAGAAGACTGTGTCCAAACCTGCCCATAACAAAAACCTCTTAGAATACCCATTTTCCTTCCAACAAAAAAACGTTAAAATATGCAAATTGTGAAGAAAGAAATATTGGTGTCAAATGCATTTCTTTTGCAAATCTTTGAGGCTCAAATTGTTTCTACCACTATATTGAAGAATGGAGTACTACATATTTAGTGCTTGTAAACCTCCAAACACGCTCTCTCCATTCCAATCTAGAGTTGCAGCTTTGTATAAATTTTTGTGAGCTTTAGCAAATAAAGAATCTTTTCACACACTCCACAACAAATTTTAAGATGACTATTTCCATATAATTTTTGTTGACTTTTCTTTCTGAGAGAGATATTATGAAATCTTACCCATAGCCTTACATCCATGTTGGAAACAAAATTCTAAAAGCTAAGGTGAGAGAACCTATGTCTTTGATTTCAAGTAAATTTTAAAGGAATTCACAGGGAGATGCCACTGTATTTTTGGGATGAGTGTTTACATCCAAATCACACTAATTGGCCTTACATCCATATTGGAAACAAAACTCTAAAAGCTAAGGTGACAGAACCTATGTCTTTGATTTCAAGTAAATTTTAAAGGCATTCATAGGGAGATGTCACTGTATTTTTGGGATGAGTGTTTACTTCCAAATCACACTAATTGGCAGAAGTCATCCACGAGAATCAATGGTTGAAAACAAACTCGTTTGATCATGTAGTGAACTAAAAATGCACTAGTTTCAAAAACATGAAAACCATCTACATATAGGTACTAGTTTGGCATAGAAAAATTATAACAAGAATAGCTTTTTAAAATCATTTCCATTGAAGTATCATAGGACCTTCCATCAATGGTATAACATGATTACTTAATTACGTCTATGGTGAGAACATGGCAACAATCAAAATTGGAAATTATTTATGACAACTAAGAATATTCTATATTGCAATATTTGTGTACACCATCATGAAGTTTATATTTACATACAACAATTCCACTTTCATTTGAAAGTTTGAAATCTTAAAACAACACAAACCTTGATATAAAGAGATGACATCTAACCTTACAAATACAACCCAATTGTTAGTTGTACTAATACGACTAACCATAAAACATGGATACATTTAATGAAGCCAACAATTTAGCAACATGGATTCTTTAACATTGTAGCATTGATAAGCATTATCTAAGAAAATGTAGAAGAATACAAGAAGAAAACAAATGAATATACGAAGATAAATAATTCATATCACCAATTGATCCTAGGTACTTTATAAAGTTCGAATCAAGAAATGAAGCAACACTTCCCACAATCACCTTGTGAGAACAATTTCTCCCATGTACTTATTGAAGCTCGAATGCTTGAATTGAGAAGGAAAATAGCCCTGCCCACAATCATCCTGTGAGAACAACAGAGAACAAGACATGTTGGTTATGATCGGATGAGTAGATAGTGGATTAGGTCACATATTATTACTACAGACCTCGTATTGATCAACAAACCCTCTTCTCATATATATATATATATATATATATATATATATATATCATTTTAACCTAAATTTTTATAAAAGTTAAATATGGATAAATTGCTGAACATTTACAACATTTTTAATCTTTAAAAAAGTATTTTTATCTTTAAAAAAGTATTTTTATCTTAAAAAAATGAATCAATTAGTACATCAATAATTATTACAAATTCCACATAGGATTATCCAAAGCTTCATGCTAGCAACCATTTCTATTTGAGATGACAAAATTACGGAATCCAACTTACACCATTGTTGACATCTAGGTATGGGATATGGAAGTACCATTTTTGAGATCTAGGGAACAATACAAATTAAAAAATGCAGTGACCTGTGGAGTTCAAGTTAACAAGGAAGCAAACACTTTCCTAAAAATGAAGTGATTAGCAAAAACGCATATATTTTTTCTCTATAAATATGAATGTCAATATTTTCACAAACTCTTATTTTTCTTTTTCTTCTATAAATATGAATGCCGGAAAATATTTATAGTTTGCCAACTTAGGGGAAAATTCATTCTTTTTTTCTCCAAAATCAGTTAAATAATTCTCCTAGACATGTTCCCCTAATAATTCCCCTAATAACAGGCCAAGGGTAGGTGTAAGTGTAACCCTTGTATTATTTAATGAACATATAGGAATTGGTCATCTTGGAAAAAAGGAGAGGGTCAACAATGAGCATCTTGACACTCGACCAGAACATGGACTCGTCTCAACCGGATGGTTCTGGTTCTCCCCGAACAAGAATAATGATATAATAAAATAAATTTCATCTCTAGTTATATGTGAAAGTTTCAGGAAGAAGAAAAAAGAGGGTGGGTTTTCCTTTCTATAAAAGGTTTTTATTTTTATAGTAGGTTAGAATAAATTTCAGGGTGTGAATGAAGTTGAAAGAGGATTTAAATAAAATAGAGACATTGACCTGGGCTTTGAGTTTTGTAATGTCTCTTGTTTTTGTCTTCTTACACACCTTTCTATTTCTTTGGCCTTCCTCCTACTCACAGATCCATTTTTAGAACTGTGATTCTCACTCCCACCATTTGAAATGCCCTATTGAGGACCCTTCAAACTGTGATTCTCACTCCCACCATTTGAAATCCTCTGTTGAGGACCCTTCAAACCATGATTCTCAGTCCCACCATTTGAAATGCCCTATTGAGGACCCTTCAAAGATCCACCCCCTCAACAATTCCATTGGTCAGAGCACCAACAACTTTTCTTATCCTCTTGAACAAAGTGCTATATTCCCACCATTTGAAATTCCCTCTTGATGACCCTTCAAAGATCCACCTCCCTCATCTCCATTCACCAGAGTTCCAACGATTTTTCTTACCCTCTTGACCAAAGCGCCAGATATTTTCAGAATTGTGGTTCAACTCAATCCCACAATTTGAACTGGCATGCTGAGAACCCTTCAAAAACTGATCTCCCTCGGTAGTTCCTATCCCTTCTCTGAATAAATAGAGAAATGCCAAAATTTAGTGGAGGAATCGAAAAGACTCTCACTTTGAAGAGGCGACTTGGAAACTGATCGAACATCCTTTCAATTTATGTGGGTGCGGGGAGCATACACTAGACGCACAAAGTCTTCTCCAACTCAAACAATTTGAATGGAACTTTACAAAGAGGATGGCACATTTAATTAGAATGGCACATGGAAGGACCAAAAGAAGGTTGACTGGAGTCAGTGGAGGCTTTCGCTGGGTGGAGAATGGCACTTAAAACACACTTATAAGACATGTCTACACCAGGTTTGGAAAACTAGTCGGGTTTCTCAACCTTAAACCCAAAAGCCAAAAACTCTTGGAGGCAATCCTTATGAGATAATTGAAGTAGGAAACATTTGCAGACCCTGGTACATATTTATGACGTGAATCAACTTTTATTTTATGAAAAAATTTCAATGAATTTCTAATAATTGAAGATCTATGTTTTTTTGCATTAACCTAGAAATTGAAAACTTGACCGTTTTGGTTTATAAATATATATTAAATTCCTTTTTTTTAACAAACCAATTCGAGGTGAAACTGGATTATTATCAATTAGTCTATATCTTAGGGAATGACTGCTAGGGTTTGGAGCAACTGAAAGCTAGGCTTTGGGAGTCACGTCCATAGCAGAGGACAACATGAGTACCAAAGGGGGGGGGTAATGGGACTCCCTCATACAAGAAGGTAGTGGTAGACAGGGGGAAAGGGCCAAGAGGCTTAGGTTTCAAGGCACCAATGACAAGAACCTCGGGATCAGACCCAGAGAAGAGCTGGGAAAGGAACCAGGGAAAAAGAAATTGCATGGGGGGGGAAGCTAGAGAAACTCAGAGTCCTGCGCAAGAAACAACAATGCCCAATGGGGCAGAAGGGTGCAAAACGTGTAAATCTAAAACGACAATGATACCCAATTTAATCCTAGAGGATCTGCAAACGCAACTCTATAGGGATCAGATGAATATGCATGCGCTAATCTGCAAGTTTATGGGTTTGTGTCTCACAGAAAGAATGTTGTGCAACTGGATTAAATATCACTGGAAGCCAAGCATCTAAGTGGAGCTCCACCTAGGCTCGAAAGGCTTCTTCACAACAGTATTCATGAACCTGGAAGACAGGGATAGGGTTTTTGAGGGGGGGCATACTTCCACACCTCAGTAGGACTACTTCCACGCCTCAGCAGGACTGTACATGCGGCCTTGGAAGGAAAACTTCTCCCTAGAAAAAGAAACGTTCAAAAATGTACCTGTCTAGCTAAGATTTTACTCCTTGTCATTAGATTACTGGATACCCTCTACCTTTGAAGCAATAGAGAACAAACTGGAAAAATATGTGAAGACTTCAGAAGCCACCCTAAAAGGGATATATACATCCTATGCAAGAATCTGCATAGAGATGGATGTGTCAGGAGCACTCCCATAAGCCATAAGTCTGGAATTCAGGGATGAGGAATGGATACAAAACATAGACTACGAGAAGATCCCCTTCAGATGCAGAAGATTTCACGAACATGGACACCTAATCAGAGAATGTCCTCTCAATAAAAAACAAGAATCAGAAAGCACCAAACCATAGGAGGATGAGGATGGGTTTATATAGCCGAACCACAGGAACAAAGATAAAAAGAAACAAAATAAAACCCCAACAAGGAGAAACTCAGAGGCCAAGAATAGAACAGAAGGATGGGACAAAACCAACAAAGGGGCAGAAGGAGGAAAGGAATCGAAAAAATCTCAAGAATCTAGAGAACAAGCAACAAATGAGCCCACAGATAACCCAAGTAATAAGAAGGAACAGTGGGGTAGCACAACTCCTATGAATGAAGAAACCATAGATGCCAACATCCCCATGCAGGAAGCAGATGGAGATGCAGACATGACCCCAAGCGAAGTAGGTACAAAAGACCCTGATCTCAGAGACCTCATGGAAAGGGAAGGGATAGATATCCCAAACATATTGGAGCAATGGAAAAGGCAGGGATTAGACAACGTACCAACAGAGCAACTAGACCGCATCCAATACATGTTCCTCCTAAGGGAGGAAGCCAAATCTAGAGGGCTCAAGTGCACACATGGGAAGATAGTAAACCTAGGAATCAAAGTTGACAAGGGACAACCATAGCTCTCACCCAAGTAGACGAGAAGGAAAAAAGGTAGGAAATCAAACAGTGTATCCCTAGAGGAGCTCGGAGTGTTGTTGATAAACTCAGGTAAGATTAAGAAACTCTTCCCCAAATCCCCCCCACATGTTTAAATGACGATTATAACATGGAATAAGAGGCCTAAACAGCCCAAGAAAGCAGAGAATCCTCAAAAGTAGACTTAGGAAGGAACAATTGGACCTCTGTTTCATCCAAGAAACAAAATTCACTATAAAAAGAATGGAAACAATCAACAAAAAACAATGGATCAAGTACAAGATGGTGGTTGTTGAAGGACAACATATGGTAGGAGGTATTCTCACCTTGTGGAACCCATAGGTGATGAGCCTAATAGCAATCGAAACCACCAGGAACACACTTTCGGTTAGCATGCAAATCATTGGAAATACGGAGGTGATTCTATGCACCAATGTGTATGGACCCCAGATGTTAGAGGAAAAGAGAAGAATGATTCTAGACCTAGAAGACCTAAAAACCCGATCCAACAACCTCCACCAGATCCTGGCAGGAGACTTCAACATCATCATGTCACTTGCGGAGAAAAAAGGAGGTACTAGAAGATTGGATAGAGATGCGGAAGAATTCTCAATGTTCATAGACACAACGGAGATGGTGGACATCAAAACTAATAATGGACAGTTCACCTGAAACAATAAGCACATGAATCAACATCAGGTAGTGACAAGACTAGAAAGATTCCTAGTGTCGGAGTCTATCATTCTGTAGGGGTTAACCTTAGACTGTAGCATCCTTCCCTGGGGAGGGTCTGATCACTGGCCAGTCCAACTGGAAGCAGACTTCCAAACCACATCGAAGAATACACCTTTCAGATTTGAGAAATTTTAGATCGAACACCCCACTTTCAAGGAGAATATCAATTAGTGGTGGC
This sequence comes from Picea sitchensis, assembly GCA_010110895.2. Taxonomy (NCBI): domain Eukaryota; kingdom Viridiplantae; phylum Streptophyta; class Pinopsida; order Pinales; family Pinaceae; genus Picea; species Picea sitchensis. The sequence continues at coordinate 7,439 of SNQJ01S0164750.1, read as the reverse complement.
AGGAGGAACAACCAAAACAAGGGACAAGGATGTTCAAACTCTATAAGAAACTAAAGTACATCAAATATAAGCTCAAGGAGTGGAACAAGGAAATCTTTGGAAATATAAACCAAGAGAAAAAAAAACATTGAAGACAAAATGAGAAAACTCCAGAAAATATGCATAGTCGAGGGCTATACAGAGGATCGAAAAAAGGAAGAGATCCAAATGACCCACGATTAGGAAACTAGATGCCAACAGGAAGAAACTCTATGGCGAAAAAAGTCTTGAATCAGATGGCTAAGGGAAGGAGAGCGGAACACCAATTTTTTTCATAGAACAACCATTTCCAAAAGAGCCCACAACAAAATATTGAAAATTAAGGACCAAGATGGGATCGAGAGAGAATCCCACAAGGAGATTGAAAATACTCTAGTCAATCACTTCCATGGGATAGCCCAGGAACCCAACAAAGACAGAACGGAGGCCATCCAAAGGATAACTCAACACATCCCCCATCTAGTCACCGAGGAAAAAAATAACAACCTAAATAAACCCATCGCCAAGGAGGAAATTGATAAAGTGATCCAAGAGATGCCCAACAGGAAATCCCCAGGTCCAGATGGTGTCACAGTGGAATTTTTAAATGCTTGTTGGGAAGTGTTCAGACATGACGTTTATAGGGTATTGGAGAACTCTAGATGGTCAGCCTCCATTCTAAAAGAGCTAAATTCTACAATGATTACTCTAATCCCCAAAGAAAATGAAGCCAGGACCCCCAAATAAAACAGACCCATAGCTCTATGTAATGTGGTTTACAAGATAATATCCAAAGTAATAGCCAATAGATTGAAACCCCTCCTACCCACACTGATTTCACAAGAACAAGCGGGTTTCGTGGAAGGAAGACAAATCATGGACAACATCATCCATGCCCACGAGCTAATCCACGCCCTGAAAATTTAGAGGAGAGGGGGATTTATAATACAACTGGACCTAGAAAAATCTTATGACAAGATTAGCTGGAACTACATGGTCAAGACTCTGGAAGCCTTTGGTTTCACCTAGCATTGGATCAGCTGGATTGTCAGCCTAGTGTCCATGACAAGTTACTCGCTCCTAATAAATGGAGCCCCAACCAAACCTTTCTGTCCCACAAGAGGCATCAAACAAGGAGACCTGCTTTCCCCCTTCCTGTTCATTCTGATGATGGAAGGTCTTAGCAGAAGCATAGAAAGCGTAACAATAGTAGGAGAAATAACAGGCATCAAACCTTTCGAAGATTTCCCTACTTCCACACACCAACATTTCATGGATGACACCTTACTCCATGGCACACCCGCGGTCAAGGAAGAAAAAACCTATAAAAGAATATTAGAATAATTTGGGGAAGCCTAGGGATCCGAGATCAACCACTCCAAATCTATGATATATTTCTTCAACACCAACCCTGCAATCCAAAGAAACTTGGCCAATATTTTGGGTTTTGAACGCAAAACACTCCCAACCAAGTACTTGGGCATCCCCCTGACAGACCGAGCATACAAAATGTCAACATGGGAGGGAGTGATCAACAAGTTACAGGAGAGGGTGAAAAATTGGACGTACAGATCCTTCAACCTAGCAGAGAGACTCATATTGACCAAGTCGGTTCTACAGGCAATTCCAACCTATATGATGGCCATTTTTCCAACCCCCAAGGGGATACTACAAAAAATAAGAACCATCCAAAGGGACTTCCTATGGCAAGGAGCGGAAACAATGAAAAAATGGGCCCTGGTGGCCTGGGAGAAGGTCTGTAAACCAAAAATCAAAGGAAGCATGGGGCTACAAGACCCACAAGTAACCAACGACGCCTACGGGGCGAAACTCTGGTGGTGATGGGTCAAAGAAACTTCTACACAGTGGGTAAACCTATGGAAGGACAAGTATGCACCGGACACAAATGAACAAGACATAATTCGATTTAGGGGCATTGGGGAGGGATCAACCCTCTAGAATCTAGCTTGGCACAACAAAACTTGGATCCAGACACATAGATTTTGGGAAGTGAGGAATGGAAAAATAGCCAGATTCTTGGAGGATGCTTGGTAACAGGAACCCATAATGGAAAATCCGGACAGGGAGGAACTCCAACAGGACATGACCGCACAAGGAAAAACCAGATTCTACCACTACTGGAAATAAGAAATAGATCACAACATATGGAGAATCTAGGACAATCTCAGTTTGCAAAATAAAGATCGGACCACAACAAGCATGAAAGAGGTGGAGGAGGAACTGGGGAAAAGGAAAATTGTAATCTTGAAAGAAGAGGACCAAATGAGATGGGGACAAAAAGATGGCGGGGAATTCAACTTGAAATAAGTCCAACACTACATCACGGACCAAGACCAAGAAGATCCAACGCAACATTGGGATAAGCTTTGGAACAACCCCCAATGACCAAAAATTAAAATTTTCAAATGGTTAGTACTTCACAAGCGAATTCTAACTTGGGAAAACCTAAAGAAACGGGGATTCATTGGCCCATCACGATGCCACCTCTATCAAGCTAAGGAAGGAACAACAAATCAACTCCTCGACGAATGCATCTACACAACAGAGATCTAGCACTGGGCGGCAGGTATCTTTTGACAATCCAATAGGATCCGAGGTAACATCTACGCAACCATCAATATCTAGAATGAGAATTACAGCAAAAATGAAGAGGTGAACCTTTGTTGGACTCTCATTCCAGGGATGATCATATGGGAAATATGGAAAGAAAGGAACCGACGCATCTTCAGGAATTAAAGTCGGTCGGAAGGGAAACTCAAGGAAACAATAATCTCCCTGATAAGAGAAACAGTGTAGAGCCACAACTGCGAGATGGGAAGAGCGCAACTCGCAGGCCAGGACTCCCGAATCCTAGAATCTTTTCACTTGAAATACGGGTGCAACCGCACTTAAGTAAGGTGGCTGTCGCAAATCCAAATACGTGAGTGCAACTAGAATCCCCCTCCAGCAAGGTCCCTCAAGTTGAATTTCGATGATGTGTCAAAAGGAAACCCAGGGATGATAGGTATGGGAGGGGTAATCAGGGATAGTGATGGAAACATAATCTGGCTACACGCTGGAAGTCTAGGAAACTCAACCAACAATGCTACAAAATTCAGAGCCTTGGAGACTGGTCTCAAGATTCTAAGCCGTGAAAGGATGTCAAACACCATCATGGAAGGTGACTCCATGCTGGTTATCAACACAGTGAAGAGACTCCAAAATGGCATCAGAGTGGGAAAAATTCAGAGGCACTGGCGCTTGGCACACTCCCTGCAAAAAATCCAGGAGCATCTGCAGACGATGAACATAGTGGAGTTGTGCTGGGTACGTAGGGCATCAAATGGACTGGCAAATAGAATTGCTAATGAGGGGGTTAGCAAGGAAGGACTAGAACTAAACACTACCTGGAGCAACATCCTGAATGGTCAGTTTAGAACAGACTGCATCCAACTAGTGACAAAAGACCGTAACGGTAACCTAAGTACGAACGACCACACCGAGGAAGGAGGCGCAAGGATAACTGACGAGCATGAAGGATCTAGGAAGAATCCGATTGGCCATCACTCGACCACAAGTTACAATACAAGCTCAGACCACTCAACAGATAGGGGTACGACACCAATGTCCTGTCAATAGGAAGAAGTACAGGGGTAGTTCGTGGGAAAGTAGAGAAGGTAATCAGCAGGGCGCAAATGACGAAGTGCAGAATATGTTACCATGGACAAGTATGGATACACCTCACCCAAGTACAGGTACGGAGAGTAACACAGTTGGGTGTACAACATGCAGGGGCAAGGGTTGGCACAGGGGTTATGGTTGGGTCATCATGAACACACATACCGAGACAGAGAAAAAGGAAGGGAAGGTACACCTTGACAGGCGGACCATGATTGCTAGGACGAGCCTGCAGCTAGGGAAATCCCATAAGAGAAGAAGCACTGGGAATAGATACAGATAGGAAAAGAGAAATTGCAGGAGCTATCACAAAATCCAGGGATATGTAGATAGGAACAGGAGGAGAATCAAAGGAAAAAACTATCACAAATCAGCTGAGATGGTACGTATGAAGAAAACTCACAGTAAGAGAAGCCCCTAGGGAAAAGAACCTCCGACATTCACCCGGAGGATTACAAGGATGGAGCAAGCGGCTAGAGAAGCCAAGGGAACCTTTCATACGCTGGTCGAACCAAAGGGAAAGGCGATCATCACCAGATGGGAGAAAGAAATCAATACTCAATGCAAGGGTAAAACTTAGAAGGAACTGATTCAGGAAGTAGATTGGATAAGGGACCCAGGGGCCACACATCCCAGAGTAACTCTCTACCACAAAACAGTGGAGGAGGCATGGAGAACAAAGATGTTAATAGGAAAGGTGAGCTCTGAAAGGAAAGATGCCAGCCGGAAGGATTATAGGGACCACAAAAAACTACTTACAGATATCCTGAGTCGCCTCAACAACCTAGAGGCTAGTACAAATCAACTAGCTGAGGACCAGAGGGACCAAAAGGAGAAGATATAGCAAATGGCAACCCAATTCCACCTATACTTGTGTTATGTCCATCACATGGAAATCATGCCAGCGGACCGGAATGGAGCCCCAACCGGTATCAGAAAGACTCGCACGGTGGTCTAGAGGGATGAGAACAAGGATAGGAAGGATGAAGGCAAAAAACATCTCATCATCCTGGACTAGCGCGGGTTTAGCCATTGGTCAGCCTCATGTTGCTCAACGTAGGGTCAGACTCCTTTTATATGTTGTGTCTTTTTACATATATGTTTTTGTTTAACTTTTCAAAACTGGATATGGTAGGACTGGGCCAGTTTCCCAAGGTGGTGCCCTAGACATACCCCTCTGCTATCTTAGAAAGAACAACTCTCGAACCCCTGGTCTGGTTTCCGTTTTGGCAGACCAGGGAGTCCCCCCTCTCTCTATATCATAATCTCTTTTAGTAATACAGTAATTTATACTCACTTACAAAAAAAATAAACCAATTCAAAGTTCAATAATTTCTCAACCTCTTTAGACCTGCATAACAAAACCTCTCCTCTTATTTCACCACACATTTACATGTCCAATAATAATATTATAAGAGATTTATGATATTCACTTGCTTTTTCAGGGATATTTTCCCATCCACCAGTACCATGAATATGCCACCTCTCAATTCACATTTACATGTCCAATAATAATATTATAAGAGATTTTTTATATTCACTGGGTTTTATAGGGATATTTACCCATCCACCAACACCATGAATACTAATGTATTTGGAGAGAATCATATCCTCTTATTGTATAATTTAACATTGTGGAATAACAAGGGAAAGTTGACCTCTTTACCCAAAGTTGCGTAAAGGTTTACCAACTTTTCCCAAGCCTTTCGCACATTAAATATACCATTAATTTTAGTTTTTAAAGTTTTTCCTTTATACCATTAATTTTAGTTTTTAAATTTTTTCCTTTCCTCGTATGCTTTTATATGTAATTACCTTCTTTTCCAACATTTTATAATAATGAAACTTGGTCTTGAGTAAACAATGAGTAATTGAGAGATTTATTATTTAGCACAACTAAAATGAATTCTCACTCTATTTTTATAAATACTCATGTAATAACTTATTCCAAATAAAACTAGTTGTTGCATGGCAGTGTATACCTGTCGCTATGTAGGTATACTAAAAAATGAAGTGTACATCTACATTCAATATATGTGAATATTGAATGCGTTTTTCCGGAGTTCACTGTTAATAGGTTTAGGGTAGCTGCAATCATCTAATGATTAATCAAAATCCCAGATGACTTGTCATATCTGCAGATTTGGTGGATTTAGAGTACGCCATTGTTGTACAAAAACATCAGTCGCAATGATACCGGGTAAAAAACTTAGTTAAAACTTTTAATGATATTAAATAACGCTCTACAGGATGCAACCAGCAATCAAAATTCAACACGTCACAACCCGTCAGAGGGGGTCCAGCACGTCTCAGAAGGGTTATTAAATAATTAGACGTCAAAAAAAATTTTTATTTCAATTTTTAAAAGTTATTTTGGAAATGTTAAAAAAAACTTAAAATTTCCTAGGAAGGGTAATATTTTAATTTTCCAGTCATTAAAATTTGCAGGATACGGTTTACCAATTAAAAATTTGCCGGTTACGGTTTACCAATTAACACTCCACTCACATTAAAATTTGCCAGTTACCAATTAACACTTCACTCAGCACTGGTCAGTGGTGTACAATGTACACTGTATAGGTAGATAAATGTTGCTTCGTGCAAAATTGCGGTAACATTGAAGTTTGAACAAGTTCCCTTCGAGAATTGCACTGTAAGTTGTAACACTGGTGTTTTTTCACTGAATTTTCTAGAGAAGCTGGCTATGGAGGAAGAAAAAGCTGTCAAGTTCACATTACTAGCCTTGCCCGTTGATGCTGTCTACGACCTCCTGTCAATTGGGGTAAGGATTCAGGAACCCGAGCTCTTTACTTTATTTACTACTATATATGTGTTATTATACGTTATTTCAAAAACTTTTTGGTTGTATATCAGAATTTTCAAGGAAAAAATCGAATTGTGTATGATGTATATGTTAAAATAGATTAAAATTTATACACTGATCTGTCCATAACGGGATATGATGGTAGCAGTCTGTGATGGATTTAAGTGGGGTCAATGTATGATTTGGGGTTTAGGGCGGTTTCCAGGATAACAAGAATTATAGCAAGAAAAACTATCATTAGATATACACTGATACTTGAAGTTACAATAATTATAGAGTCAACAAACACTCGCCAATTTTGACATGACATCACCTACTTATCATCCATCTTCATGATGCATAGAAACTTCCATTAAGATCTTGTTCAGTACCGTCAGAGTACCTACTCCCAGAGGTTTAAAACTTATTGTGTCTTTATCCATGAAGACCTTTCCTCCTCCTCCTCCACTTTCCTCTTATAAAAATCAAGTGAAAGTGGTAAACCCCTGTTGTTTCTTTCAATAAATTAGATCTTCTGATCCATTTGAAACAGTGAGGCTGGACCATCAATGGAAAATAGTAATCATTATGAGTTGTTTGTTAACTTTTTAGAGCCCAACCCAATTCCAGTATCGCTGATTTTTCAGCCAATGTTAAATGCCGAAACTCTAGTTTCAACACAGTTTCAGCATAGTTTCAGCATAAAAAAAACTTAGCAGAAAATAAACTTCAGAACTGAAACATGAGGATTCTGAAACATGAGGATTTTGTTAAATGTTGAAACTGTGCTGAAACTGGAGTTTCAACATTTAACAAAATCCTCATGTTTCAGTTCTGAAGTTTATTTTCTACTAAGTTTTTTTAATGCTAAAACTGTGTTGAAACTGGAGTTTCGGCATTTAACAAAATCCTCATGTTTCAGTTCTGAAGTTTATTTTCT
>SNQJ01S0164748.1:0-21173 GCA_010110895.2 Picea sitchensis | reverse complement strand
TGCTTCACTCCCATATAATCATTAATTCTCACTTTGTTTCTATCACCTACACGTTGACTAGTGTTACTAGATTGTTCAATTTCTCAATTCTTTCACTTTCACATTGGACTTGTGTTTTTTTTGGAATTTTCCAAATCATACCATTTTTATTTTTATTTTTTCTCTATGCAACAACCATGCCTTATAGTTGGAGAAGAGACCATGTAAATTAATTATTATCCCTCAATTCACATTTTAAATAGATTAAAAACTAAAATTAATCTTTAATATCCTTGTTTTCCAAAATCTAATTTATTTAGGTGCACCAATAATCTTTTGAAACAATTTTTAAAGGTGGTAGTGCACACATAAACATATAAAGAACTGCTATTGCACACACCGAGTTATGGTGACTATTTATGATGCATTGTTTAGAAATGTGCCATTACCTTCTAAGAATAACATGAAAGTTTCAAGATATTTTTATGAATCTATGTGCAATCTAGTGCTTTAATAAATGTACTTGTGCACTGTTAGTGGTGCTTGACTTAAGTTGTGTGCACCACCAACAATGCATTTGTTAATTAGTGACAAATTTATATATTAATTTTTTTTTAGAGCATGCTTCCCTCACTCTTTGGTGCATTAATTAATGTATGTGTGTGAACAACGTCAAAGGCCAATGGTGCATGAAATAATTATTTGGAGAATAATTAGCATTGTGTTATTAAAATTTGGGATAATAACTTCAAGGGATAGAAATGCTCTTTATTGAAATTTGTAGTGATTTATACTATTTAGAACACCAAATTTGGATTACCTATTTAATGAATCATGCTATTATATTTTTATGAACACTTTAATCTTACATGTATATATTTTTCTAATAAATTTGAAGTAAGCACAAGCATTGTGAACAAATTATATGATTTTGTGGCTTTAGAGGCATGTGAGGGGGATTCATTGGTACAAATTTGTCTTCTAGTTGAAAATTCACTATGTAGAGTAGAAGTTTATTATGTTTGGAAACATGTTTTATGTATATCTGATTCAATGATTCATATACTTTTTTCAAATCAACTTCATTGTGTGTTGGAATTGGTTCATTATTTTGGAGTTAAAGTTCCATATAATCATGCAACATTTTATAGGTAAAACTATAAATATCACTTAAACAAAGTATACACAACAACTGAATGTACTTTTTTAAATTTGAGAACCTATGGGTTATGGACCCATCACCCTCTCATTGTCCTACTTTAATTTTTCTAGGGCATATCAAATTTCTATTAGCCTACAAATTGTTTATTCTTTCGATCAATTGTGTTTGTACTCTTATCAAAATAAATCATACTAGAAACTCAACTAGTAGCTCATCTTTAAAAAGTTGTTTAAATTTATCATACTTGCATTGCAAAACACAAAATAAGGGCTTCGTGTATTATCTTGCAACCTAGTCAACAACATGATTGAAAACGTTGGATATGAAAAATAATGTTAGATAACTATTGATATTATTCAACCACAGTTACATGCCCATCAATGGCCAACAATCCTCTATCGATATCCAACTACAATTTATAGTTGGTTTCCTTTGACCAAAATTCACTACCATGAATACTTTCAATGAAACTTATATTTCTTTGTAAAATAATTAGGTGGTACAACACCATTAAAACTCGACCTAGGTCAAAAACACTTTGTTTTCATAAATGAAAAGCTTCACCACATCTTGTAAATCCTTTTATGCATCAAAATATATGAACAAAACTTCACAATCACTATGCATCCTAGTAATTACACCACTATATGTTGATAACGTCTTGCAAAGTGAACATGATTCATTTTCATGCAGTTGTTGCTAGTCTTCTTAATCAACTCCAAACTCGAAAAATGAGTTCCATGTGCATAGACTAGAACTTTTTATATTTAATTTGTACATTACAAGGTATCCCCACAATTTGCAATAAGTAAAAGAGGTTCCAACATAGGGAGAATTCTACAACAACCTCTATATATCTCTTGATCGATTTGGAAGGTGTAACACACATTCATTCTCACACCAGTTGACAATATAATAGAATTCACCAAAGATTCCATAATCCAAATACACAAAATTTTCCACAAACCTAAAATTCTTATTACAAGAGGAATGAAAATATAGGGACAATAACCATGATTTCCTTCATGGTCTCCTCGACCCTTTCACACTCACACTTCTCACTATGCAAATCTCTCATACCCACTTTGTTCTCTCATATTATCCTTTTAATGCAATAATGATCAGATCAATCCAATCCACTGAGATAGGATCATATCTGACCAAAATTACAAAAACTCTTATTTAGCCTATAACAACCTGATTCTGATCCTAAAATATGATCAAATCCAATCATAATTCCTAATTTATCTAACTCTTCAACCTTCTATTACATCCGTGGTAACATTGCCTTCTTCTCGAATACCCTAGACTATTACAACTTAGGAAAATGATTAAAAACAATTACAACGAGGAAACCAACTTCCTCTCAGAAAGTTCTGAAGACCTTAGAGGTCAAATACTAGATTGTTATAGAAGATGTTCCTGGATCAAACTCCAGGGGAACAAGATACTTATTCTTGGGATTGTAATAGTTCTTCAATGCTTGTACCATACTTAGATACTTTTGTTGTTGTCATCCACATGGTATCTTCAAGTGGTTGTCCTTTCCACTTGATCAAGTATTGAAAGTACTCTTTACCCCTCGTCTTCTTTACTACCTTTTGGTCCAAAATAGATTCAATCTCCTTCTGTTGTGCTATAGGTAGTTGTTTCTCCCAGTCAATGGTATAAATATTGTCATTGTCAGGAACATCTATGAAATTATCCGATGGTTCCTTAAAATGGTATAAATTTGATACATTAAAAATTGGAGAAATTCCAAGGTTACTTGGAAGTTCTATTTCATAAGCATTTTAGGAAATTTTTCTCAACACTTTACATTGTCCAATCTTTTTAAGCTTTAATTTGTTATATTCCCCTTTAGGAAACCTTTCCTTTCTAAGGTGTTCCATGACCAAGTCTCCAACTTCAAAATCCATTTGTCTTCTCTTCAAATCCACCTTCTGTTTGTACTTGTTGTTACTATCATGTAGCTGTTGCTTGACCATTTCCTGTAATTCCTGCATGCTTACTGCACAATCTTCACCATCAACACTTCTAATTTCTTGTCTTCCTAGATTCCTTAACTCATAAATTCTTCTAGGATGAATTCCATACAAAATATGAAATGGAATTAATCATGTGCTTCTATTAGATGAATCGTTATATGCAAACTTTGCTTGTGCAAGTACATGATTCCATTGTTTGGCATGCTCACTTACCAGACATCTCAAAATATTTCCCAAGCTTCTATTTACCACTTATGTTTTCCCATCAGTTTGTGGGTGGTATGTTGAACTAACGTTGATATTGGTCCCTAAAGTTTTCCACGAAGTTCTACAAAAATGACCCATAAAATTTTTGTCTCTGTGGGAAACAATACTTTTTAGAAATCCATGCAACCTAACAACTTCTTTAAAGAACAAATATGCAATGTGAGTTGCATCATTGGTATTCTTACAAGCTATAAAGTGTGAATTTTTTGAAAATCTATCAAAAATCACATAAATTGAATCATTACCTTGTTGAGTTCTTGGAAATCCTAACACAAAGTCCCTACTTACAGAGTCCCATGACATGTCTAGGATTGGAAATGGCTGATACAATTTAGTATTTTGTCTCCTTCCTTTTGCATACTAACGAACCCTACATATTTCAACAAATTTCTTGACATCAGTCTCCATGCTAGGTTAGAAATAAAATTTATTTAGATGAGCAAATGTCTTATCCTGTCCTAAATTTCCTACTAATCCACCACTGTGCTTTTCATTCAATAGGTTTTCCCTCATTGAACATCTTGGAATGCATAATTTACTGCCTTTAAATAATAAGCCTTCTTGAATTATTTAATCCAACCATGGAGTTCTATCTCTTCTTATTGGATTTTCATAGGATGCATAAACATCTTTAAAATATACATCATCTTTATACATTTATTTTAACTGTTATGAGGAAAATCTCTCTATGGCTAGGGGTAAACCACAATGGACATAAATGACTGAAAAAATCAACTCTAATCTCAAGTATTCTATATGAACAAATATGATAACAAGACAAGATAAGAGGCCTACCTTGTCTAGACGTTCGATGAAGTCCATAGTTGAGCACTTGACCCAAAGAAATATATCTACAACTAGTCCTCAACAACCAAGCAACGCAAGCATATGGTGATAATATATATTGTTAGCACATTCAATAACATAATCCATCGACATTCATAACAAATATGCCCATGGAATAACAATTCAAATATTGCGAGATATTAATTGGATGAGAAAAGAGTATTTCTATTAAGATATAATCAACATAAGTGATCAAGTTACAAACTTCTGTGTCGACACGGTTCAGAACCGAGAAACTAAGTTCCTTCCAGCTGGGCCTCCACCACTTCAATCCTCCACCAAAGGAAAGGTCATATAAGAGAGACGATGAAGTTCTTAATCAACAAGGGAAGAGCTTGGGGGATGAATAATGTGTTCAGACTTAAAGGACAAATGGATGCAAACTCAATGTGAAGTGAATAATTTCTCCAGAGTAACTTTGCTCTCAAAGTTGAATTCTTTCTCCTCTTTTCCATAGCTCGGATTTGGCCCATTTATAGCCCTCAAGTGGAACTGAAGGTTTGAGTTGGAATGTTTCCAGTATATGGAAGGCCAAGGATCATTGGTCGCGTGACGTGGCATGGAAACCTGACACCATTTTTTTAATTTTGGGTACATTTCCCAATGTACATAGGCTGTAGTGGTGCAACCTGCATATACACATGCTTTAATATAGGCAGGGCGCGTATATGTGGAAAAATCATGTTTTTATCTCTGGGATTTGCAAAAAGGGACTTCAAGTCTGCATAGGGGAATGGAAAAAGGCCTTTTGTGCAATATTGCATGGGGTGAGGAAAATCTTGATATAACATATGCCCCCTAATGTGTGAGGTCAGAGGAGTATCTGTGATGGTCGAAATACATTATAAGACCCAGAAGTGGAGTAATGGGAACCCAGCTGGAAGAACTAGTTGCTCATTACAATCTGTATTGACTTTGCATACATGGCTTCCAATTTGAATTACACTGCAGATCCATGTGAAAATATACCAAACAATTGTCCATAGCCATGAATAGGAAAATACAAATGTGGCTACATGCCAAAGGCTGTCATAGTCATGAACAAGGCCCAATAGAACCAATCTCAAAATCAATATGAAGATATTTGTATACAATGGAGTAAAATATGATCTCCCATGATCAATGAAGTCACACAGGTACTGGTCCAATGAAAAGGTAGCAACAACTCAGGAAATATGCGACTATAAAATGATGTCTGAAAGTCTTCTACACAATCCGCCAAAGGTGCAAGTCTAAATCATGTAAATAAAGGAGTTGAGGTCGAACACAATGAGACTTCATTTGATTACCGGTCATTGAGATATATCGTTAACAAACATGAGAAAACCTATCGATGATGAAAGTAGATATCAAGGCACCGAGTATATTCTTCAAATGTGAATAAAGGAGTCAGGGTCGAACACTTGAAGAATCCATTGATCATGAGACATTGATGTATTCCCAACTGTCGATGGAGAGAGAACCTGCCACTAATGACTACAAGCCTCTAGGTACTCATAGGACTCTAGGTATTGTCTCCAGAATAGATGAGCCGAATTCGATGGAAGGAGATCCACTGAAAGGAGAGCATTAAGGAATCTCTCATTATTCATCATGAGGTACAAAGCAGGAGATTAATGATTTGGAGGAAATCAGACGAAGAACATGTTCACGGACCAACGACCCTATGCATCTTTCACATGTGCTATGTGCAAGCGGTACACGAAAAATACCCTATGAATACTAGCCAATAAGGAAAAATGCTGACAAAGGCGAGGAAACCACCAATAAGGATAATGGAATCCAAGAAACTGCATAAATCCCAATGTGTGAATAGATGTCTTGTCGTCAAACACAAGGGAAATCACCTAGTCAATGACCAATGATGGAATGTCGACTGTTGGGTTCAAGGTTACCTACCAATGAGGAAAGTAGGACTAGGGTGCGCAATAGGACTACAACTTTATGTGATTCTAAGACAACCTAAGGGTATGGCCGACATGCAAAGTCAAGAGTTCTGAGGAATGGCTTACACAGGTTGATAAACATCCTTTGAAAAAGAGCATGAGACATATGGAAGACTCTGGAAGCATAGAATCAATGATGAAACCATGAGATGCAGGAGGCATCAATCAAATTCTCCATAGGGACTAGAAGAGTAACCAGTCAGGGGAGTAAACTCTCTGTAACGAGCTCAACTTCCTAAGGTCATGTTAAACCCAAAATTATGATGACAAGTGGACTAAAAAATTGTGTGTTCTTTTCAAAGACGACACGACTACTGCCAATATAAGATAATACTCTCTTCCCACCCATCTTTTTTTGTTTTTTCATAGTCAAATGAATGCTATGATACAGAGGAGGGAATAAGTGTCGCAAGTAAGCAAAACTAGTTCCAACAATGGAACATACCTATGCTCAATGCAAGGAGGTGCATGCGGGAGATGGACACTTGAGGGAATGTTACCTCCTAGGTATAGGGTGTCAAGCTGCGAAGGATACGAACAAGGATTTGCTTAGTTGAGGATGTAAAACTGATCAGGAAAATGATTTATAACAAAAAACAAGGGTATGAGATGAAATCACAATTTAACGCCACAAAATTTCCTTTTTCATAATCTTAGTCTACTTGTTTTGAAAAAGGGATAAACTTGTACCAAACAGACGTCCTTTAAAATCCAATTTATGAGTGTGAAAGAGACAAGTTCACTTGACAATCTTTTATCTTTTTGAAAATGAGTCTGAAAAGAGCTTAAATAACACTCGGAACCTTTCAAGTCCAATTAACGAGTGTGAAAGGGACAAATTCACTCAACAATATTTTAGATTTTTAGACGAGTTGCAAAAGAGCTTAAATCAGACTCGTTGAGGGGTTTCTAGGCAACATGTCATGGGGGAGGACAAGGCTCCCATGTTGGACTTCTATGAAAGGTCAACATCTTACGAATATCCGTCACAATCTTGGGAAGACCCAAAGCTCTCCAAGTCGAGGAGGATAAAGAGCTAGCACAGGTTACCTTCTCCATGATATATCAAATATTGTCTCTTACTTGAGAGGACATAGGAGGAGGCATTGGATACCCCACAAGACCATCCCAGTCAAAGGGAACCTCTCCAGGACTTGGAGGGAGAGTACTCGGGGAGAGTAAAACTCTCTCTTGTTCATAAGGCACCTGGCTAGAAATGTTAAGGACATGGTATAAAAGGTATAGAACTAGAACTAGAAGAGTGATATCAACCAAAAATTGGATTGGCACGACCACTTCTTTAACCATTGGTTGAATAGGTTGCGAGACAACAAGGTCAAGAGACACATCACCCCCCAAAAATAGGAGTGGTGTAGGTCGAAGATGGCATCAACATGACTGCCGGTTGAATAGGATGAGAGACAACAAAGTCAAGAGATGCATCAACCCCTAAAGGGAGAGGGGTTCCAGTCGAATATTGCATCGACATGACCACTGTATCAACCAATGAAGGTTGGGAAGTGAAAGATTAATCAAAACCCGAAGGGTGCCCAAGAAAAGACCACACTTATGGTATTAGAGCAATAACAGGGCATAAACAAGTAAGGTGATTTCCTTCGCAAATCCTACAAAAGAACTTGGGTTTACGTCTTACATGTCTAGGATTCTCAATTTTATGAATTTCCCCAACGTCATTCACAATGGCTAGTGACATGCTCCCAACATGACTTGTAGAGGCTAGTAGAAAATCTACAACATGACTAGTAGAGGTTGGTGATGAATCCTGATGCAGGAGCATCGTCAGCAAGTACACATGGAAGGAAAAATTAGTGCCTGAGAGCCAATCTAGAGTCTCAAATGCTAGCCAGTATTGCAAATATTTTGAAGTGATAGAAAAAAAAAGAGGAAAGATCACACGCGTGGAGACAAAATGAGCACACATGACTTGGGAGCTTAACCCTAGTCTCAATGTAACCACAATTATATAGTAGTTAGTTTGTTTCTTTTGTATAAATAGAGATTTTGTATGCCCAAAAGAGGGGTTACGAGAATTATGAGCAAGTAGGAATCTCAGAGCAGTAGTTGTTTCTTTGATTTTAGCTATAACCGTTTTCTTGATTTTCAATGAAGATAACAGAGAAAAATTGATCCAATGTATGGCGTGAATAGTGTTTGTAATTTCTCTGTTGTTGTCTTAATCTTTTCAAGAATGAATGAATCTTGATACGAGTGTATGTAGCTTTGAAATGCTTGCATAAGAATTTAAATCATTTTTCTTTGTGAGCCGGTGCAAGGTGTGCACACAGTCCGCAAGGAGTACGTTGACAGGGTCTGTTTCAACTCTTAAAGCTCAGGAGAAATAACGTAAGACTTTCTTTGCAGGAAGTGTAAAGCGACTGCCGCAAGGAGTGCACAATCGTCGCAAGAACTCAAATCTTGTGAAAGATCTGTTGCAAAGAGTGCACAGACCTAGAATTTTACGAAGAGTCGAAGCGACTCTGTAAAGAAGTCGAAGGATGAGAGTAGAAGAATTCCAGGAAGGCGAGAAAGGATTCTTTTCAAGAATATTTGGATCTGAGTTGACGAATTTCCCAGAAAAGAAAGAAGTGCTTGGGAGATCAAAATCTTTGGAGAGATCAAGCTCAGGACGAGTATCACTTTCCAATAAGCGTGAACAAGATCCAAGAAATGGACTCACAGGAAGGATAAATGTCAAAGCCTTTAAATCCTTCCGAAAGTCTTCTAACTTTGAAGAAATCTTTAGCTCAAAGGGAACATTTGGGCCATCCGATCAACATCCAAAGAATGAGGAACAAGTGCAGAGGAGGAAAGACCTCAACCGTTCGATCTGAGTGCAAACAGATCGTAGCTGTCTGATCAAGGTAAAGTGCACTAAAATTAAATCTTTGAATGTACACAGGAGGAATAAGGTCATATAATTATGAAATCATCGGAACCGTCTGTCACAACAGGACACATGGTGAGAGATCAATATTTCGTTGACTTGCAGACTGGAAAGGTCAAAGAGTAGATTTGTGAGGATTTGTGAAGTGTGAACTCACAAAAATATCATAGTCGTTGATCATACAAAAATCATCGAGACCGTCCATTGTCAAGGAGGACACATGGCGAGAGATCAACAGTTCGCTGACTCATGACTTGAAGGAGTCTAAGGTTGAGTCGTGAGAACTTACGAAACATGAAATTGAAACATGATTTGATCCATTGATCAAAGGGGGCATCTAGACCGTTGATCCAACGCCATCGCAATTTCGGCTATCGGGAGAACGAAGACTTCAAAGTCGCGAATCGTGAAATCATGAAAATATCACAATCGTTGATCGAAGGAGGGATTTGAACAATAGAACTGGTTTTGTCGGGACTTCACAACTTGGGAAATCAGAGGTAAGAGTTCTAGGAACTCGCGAAACCTGAAACTGTGAAGATTTGATCTGAACCGTCGGTTCGAGAAGAGATATGGATCGTTGAGCGTCTAGGGAGACGAGTTGTGAAGTGTGAACTCATGAGACATGAAATTGTGAAGTGCTCGAATATTGGCCCATGGTCATAGAGAAGAGCCACATCGATGAAGGGGAATAGAGGGGCTAGCATGCATTAAGCTCCTGTCGGGATTTTAGAAGTCAGGAGAGTCAAAGTGACTCACATGCAAAGGCTCGATACGTGAAGTCGCGATACACCTTTCGATTAGGTGACTGGTCACAACCTTAGTCACATAAAGGGAGGGGTTTAACCAGGAGAGTTAGCATCTAAACATGCTGAAGCTTAAAGGCGTTAAAGAGAAAGCCGTGGGTTCCATATAACATGTGCTTTAAGGTAAAGGGGGTCTTTTAAGTGGATTTGATATTCTTGAGGGCCAAAGAGTCAATCAAAATCAGTTTCTTGATCGATCCTAGACCGAGAGGTCGCGTAGTCCTTAGGAGAGAAGGGGGGTCTGCATTAAGTGTTATCAGAGCTGATTTTCGTTTGTAGATTTCAGGCAAAGGAGAAAAATAAATCGAAGTTGTACTCTGTGTGTAAGAGGCAATCAACACAATGCCGCCAAGGAGACGAGGGGATCCACCTTTAGCCAATCGCGTTGTGGAAAGAGAGATGCAAGAACTTCGTGCAAGGTTGGAAGTGATGGAAGCAGCATAGAGAAGAGTACCTGATGTTGGAGACACCAATGATGTAGAGAGAGAAGATATAGAAGTGGAAGAAGCTGCAGGGGAACATGTTGCCGAAGAATGCTTGCTAAGAGAAGTTGTTAGATTGGTAGCTAGAGACAAGATAGAGGTTCCAATGTATAAAGGCAATTTGGATGCTAAAGAGTTGTTGTATTGGATAAGGTCCATGGACAAATATTTCAATTATGAAGATGTCGATGGAGAGAAAAGGGTGAGACATGCTGTCACCAGGATTAAAGGACATGCAACATTGTGGTGGGATGAACTGTAGGCTGAGAGGAGAAGTAGGGGAAAACAAAAGATAAAGAATTGGGACAAAATGGTAGCCAAGATGAAGGCTAAATTCATGCCCAAATATTATCAGATCAATCTATTCAGGAAGCTGCAGAACCTGAGACAGAAGGGTATGACAGTCAAAGAATACACATAGGATTTCTACAGGCTGAACATCAGAGTTGGACAAAGAGAGTGGGATGAAGAAAAAATTGCCAGGTATATGAATGGCTTGAGGTACAAAATCCTGGATGAGCTCAACATGATGTCAGTAAGGACAGTGGAGGATGATTATTAGTTTGCGTTGAAGGAAGAATAGAAGTTGGCCAGAAACAAAGCCAATGAGGTAGAGGTAAAATATCATCCTTGAACAAAGGCAAGGGATTTTCCCATGACAAGGTGCATAATTCCAAAGATGAGGCTGAAACTCCACACAGTCACTCAGAAAGAGGAGGAAGTTCCCGAGGGAGACAGGGTGGTGGAAGAAACTCTTCTAGAGGAAGATGCAGAGGAGGAATAAGATGTTATGCCTGTGGAAATACATGGCACATGTCTTGGGAATGCCCCGAGAAAAAGAAAGAAGGAGGATAAGTTCACATTTCAGAAGCACAAAGAGGGAATGTTGAAGTAGAGGATGGAACATCCATGATGATGATGAAGGTTCTCTTAAAACCAGAGGCATAAGTTAAAAAAATAGTACAAAGGAACAATCTATTCAGAACAACTTGCAAGACTAAAGACAGAGTAGGCAAGGTGATAATTGACAGTGGGAGCACTAATAACTTAGTATCCATGGAGATGGTGGAGAAATTGGAGCTAGATAAAACTACACACCCAAAGCCATATAAAGGCTCATGGTTGTAGAAAGGACATTAGGTAATGGTTACTAAACATCAATGATTGGTTGAATTTAAGATAGGAGGATATAGATATGAAATTGNTGTGTGTGATGTAATTCCCATATATGTATGCCATATTTTGTTGGGAAGACCTTGGTAGTTTGACAGGAATGTCATTCACGATGGGAGGAAGAATACATACACCTTGGATAAGAATGGTAGAGAACACATGTTGCTGCCAATAGAGGAGAAGAAAGTGAAATAGGAAGCCAACACAAACATACTCCTCATGAGTGGGAAGGAATTCCTAAAAGAAGTAAAAAAAGAACAGGAGATGCAGTTTCATGTGGCGAGGAAACCCATAGTTATCCTTACAAGTGCTTCAATGGATGATTTGCCTGAAGAAGTTAAGGAATTATTGGATAATTTTGCTGACATAGTGGTGGATGAGTTGCCTAACTGATTGCCACCCATCAGAAGTATCAGTCATCATATCGATTTGATACCAGGAGCAAGTCTTCCAAATAAAGAAGCTTACAAACTGACACCTCGAGAGAATGAGGAGGTAAAGAACCAAGTCCATGAATTGTTAGACAAGGGTTTGGTCAGAGAGAGCTTGAGTCCATGCACAGTGCCAACTGTGTTGAGTCCAAAGAATATGGAGGATGGAGAATGTGTACAGACTCAAGAGCCATCAATAAGATCACTATCAGGTATAGATTCCCTTTGCCAAGAATAGATGATTTGATGGACTGTCTAAGTGGAGAAAATTTATTTTCTAAGATATATTTGAAAAGTGGATATCACCAAATCAGAAAGAGGGAAGGTGATGAGTGGAAGATAGCCTTTAAGACAAATGAAGGTTTGTATGAGTGGCTTGTTATGCCATTTGGCTTAACCAATTCCCCGAGTACTTTTATGAAGTTGATGAATGAAATACTAAAATATTTCATTGGCAAGTTCGTGGTTGTGTATCTAGATGATATACTGATCTTTAGCAAGACTAAAGAGGAGCATTTTAGGCACCTGGAATTAGTGATGAGGAGACTATAGCAGGAGAAGTTGTTGATAAACCTGAAGAAGTCCCATTTTATGAAGACATAACTCATTTACTTTGGTTTTTCCATCTCTTCAAACAAACTGAAGATGGATCCGGAGAAGGTGAAAGCAATCAAAGAATGGTCGTCACCGAGAAGCATGTTTGAGGTAATAAGCTTCCATGGATTAACGAGTTTCTATATGAAGTTCATCATATATTTTAGTGGAATTTGTGCACCAATGATGGATACAATGAAGAAGAGGCACAAGTATTTTAAATGGACAGAGGAGGCCGAGAAGAGATTCAATACATTGAAGGAGAAAGTAACAGAGCGACCAATTCTGGTCTTGCCAAATTTTGAGAAGACGTTTCAGGTAAGGTGTGATGCAAGTAGTGTTGTAATTGGAGGAGTTTTGAGCTAGGAAAATAGACCTATTGCTTACTTCAGCGAGAAGCTGAATGAGACTAAGAGAAAATACTCCACCTATGACAAGGCGTTTTGTGCCATAATCCATGCCCTGAATAAATGGAGACATTACCTTGTCCCACAAAAAATTGTCTTGTATAGCGATAACCAAGCTTTACAATTCATAACCAGACAAGAAAAATTGAATCAGAGGCACGCGAAGTGGATTGAGTATATGCATAATTTTACTTTTGTCATAAAACATATTGTTGGGAATGCTGACAAAGTTGTTGATGCATTGAGCAAGAGATGTTTGACTCTGCGAGAATTTCAGGTAAATACCTTAGGGTTTGAACACCTTGAGGAAATGTACAATGATTATCCAGACTTCAAGGAAGCATACAAATCATGCAAAAATCTTTTGCTGAGAGGTAGGAGCCAGTGGACAGAGTATATGATTCAAGAGGGATTGTTGTTCAAGGTCAATCAATTATGCATACCAAAATTCTCAATGAGGGATAACCTTTTGAAGGAAAAACATAGTGGAGGATTGGCTGGACATTTCGGCCATGATAAGACATTTGCGCAGTTGATAAGTTCATACTATTGGCAGGGTATGAGAATAGATGTAATAAAATTCGTGAATAGATGCAGAATCTGCCAACATGCAAAAGGTAAAAGACAGAACATTGGATTGTATCAACCATTTCCCATACCAGAGAGGTTGTGGAATGCAATAAGCATGGATTTTGTGTTGGAACTTCCAAGAACACAAAGAGGATGCAATTCCATATTTGTGGTGGTGGATAGATTTTCCAAGATGGCACACTTTATCCCATGTCAGAATACCAGTGATGCAACACATGTTGCAAACCTGTTTTTCAAGGAAGTTGTGAGACTTCATAGCCTACCCCAAAGCATTGTCTCAGACAAAGACACGAAATTTGTTGGTCATTTTTGGAGAACACTGTGGAAGAAGTTGGGGACATATTTTTCATTCAACTCAACTTATCACCCTCAGAAAGATGGGCAGATTGAGGTGGTAAACAAGAGTTTGGGAAACTTATTGAGGAGTCTAGACACTGAGCACCATAATCAATGGGATCATATTCTGCCACAAGCAGAATTTGCATACAACGACTCACCAAACAGGAGCATTGAGAAGATCCCATTCTAGATATTGTATGGAATGCAACCTAGGGGAGTATCTGAGTTGAGAGACTTGGAACATAGTGATATGAAGAGCGCTAAAGCAGAATATTTTGTTGCATAAATGCAAAAGCTCCATAGCTAGATCAGGGGGAAGTTGCATAATTCTATCCAAAAGTACAAACGCAGAGCTGATCAACATTGCAAAGAACTCCAATTTGAAATAGGAGACCAGGTTCTAGCACATCTCAGGAAGGAAAGGTTCCCTAGGGGGACATATAAAAAGATAAAGATGAAGAAGATATGACCATGTAAGATATTGAGGAAGTTTGATGCCAACGCTTATGAGATTGAGCTACCAGATGATGTGGACATATCGCCCATATTCAACGTCTCATACTTGTATCCTTACAGGAAGGATGACACAGAGGGATCAACAGATTAAGGGAAGATTCAGTGGGAGAAATAAATGCCTATAGCAGAAAAAATATAGATGGAAAAGATCCTTGATCAAAGGATTAATAAGAAGACCAAGAGGAAGACCTATTTTGAATATTTGGTCAAGTGGAAGGGACACTCAATAGAAGATGCCAATTGAGAAAGTGAAGCTGATATCCAGAAGCATGGAAAGTCAGTACAGGATCTCATGGACAGGAGTCCATGAATTTTTGTCCAGGGGGAGTATGATCCAGGAGCATCGTCAGCAATTACACATGGAAGGACAACTCAATGCCTGAGATCCAATCCAGAGTCTCGAATTTTATCCAGTACTACAAATCTTTTGAAGCGATAGAAAACTAAAGAGGAAAGATCACACACGTGGAGACAAAATGAGCATGCATGACTTGGGACCTTAACCCTAGTCTCAATGTAACCACAATAAGATAACATTTAGTTTGTTTCTTTTGTATAAAGAGAGATTTTGTACACCCAAAAGAGGGGTTACGAGAATTATGAGAAAGTAGGAATCTCAAAGAAGTAGTTTTTGATTTGATTTTAGCTGTAACCATTTTCTTGATTTTGAATGAAGATAACAGAGAAAAATTGATCCAATGTATGGTGTGAATAGTGTTTGCAATTTCTCCATTGTTGTCTTAATATTTTCAAGAATGAATGAATCTTACTAGGAGTGTATATAGATTTGAAATGCTTGCATAAGAATTTAAATCGTTTTTCTTCATGAGCCGATGAAAGGTGTGTACACAGTCCGCAAGGAGTGCGTTGATAGGGTCTGTTTCGACTCGTAAATCTCAGGAGAAATCGAGTAAGAATTTCTTTGTAGGAAGTGTAAAGCGACTCCCGCAAGGAGTGCATAGTTGTCGCAAGAAATCAAATCTTGTGTAAAGATCTGTTGCAAAGAGTGCATAGACCTAGAATTTGATGAAGAGTCGAAATGACTCCATAAAGAAGTCGAAGGACGAGAGCGGAAGAATGCCAGGAAGGCGAGAAAGGATTCTTTTCAAGAATATTTGGATCTGAGTTGACAAATTTCCCAGAAAATCAATAAGTTCTTGGGAGATTGAAATCTTTGGAGATATCAAGCTCAAGAGGAGTATCACTTTCCAATAAGCACGAACAAGATCCAATAAATTGACTCGCAAGAAGGATAAAGGTAAAAGCCTTTAAATCCTTCCGAAAATCTTCTAAGTCTAAAGAAAGCTTTAGCTCAGAGGGAAGATCTGGACCATTCGATCAATGTCCAGACAACGAGGAACAAGTGCAGAGGAGGAAATACCTCAACCATTCGATCTGAGCACAAATGGATCATAGCCGTCTGATCAAGGTAAAGTGAACTAACATTAAATCTTTGAACATACACAGGAGGAACAAGGTCACAAAATTCCTAAATCATCGGAACCATCCATCATGACAGGACACATGGCAAGAGATCAACATTTCACTGACTCGTAGAATGGAAAGGTCAAACATAAGAGTTGTGAGGATTCGCGAAGTGTGAACTCGCGAAAAGATCACCATCGTTGATCGTTCCAAAATCATAGAGACCGTATGTTGTCAAGGAGGACACATGGCGAGAGATCAACTTTTTGCTAACTCGTGACTCGAAGGAGTCAAAGGTTGAGTCGCAAGAAATCGTGAAACGAAAAATCACGACATGATCTAAGTCGTTGATCAAAGGGGGCATATGGACCGTTGATCCAATGCCATCACAATTTCGGCTATCGGGAGAACGAAGACAATGAGACTCCAAAGTCGCGAATTGCGAAATCATGAAAAGATCGTATCTATTGATCGAAGGAGAGATTTGAATTGTAGATATGGTTTTGTTGGTACTTCGCAACTTGGGAAATCATAGGTAACAGTTATGGGAACTCGCAAAACTCGAAACCGCGAAGATTTGATCTGAACTGTCGATTCGAGAAGAGATCTGGATCATTGAGCTTCTAGGGAGACAAATCGTGAAGTGTGAACTCACGAGATGCAAAATCGTGAAACACAAAATCACGAAGTGCTCGAAAATTGGCCCACGATCATAGCAAAGAGCCACATCGGTGAAGGGGACTAGAGGGGCTAGCATGCGCTAGGCTCTTGTCGGGATTTCAGAAGTTGGGAGAGTTGGAGTGAATCGCATGAAAAGGCTAGATATGTGAAGTCGCGAAACACCTTTTTATTAGGTGACTGGTCAAAACCTTAGTCACATAAAGGGAGGGTTTTAACCAGTAGAGTTAGCATCTAAACACATTGAAGCTTAAAGGTGTTAAGGAGAAAGCCGCAGGTTCCATATAACCTGTGATTTAAGGGAAATGGGGGCCTGCTAAGTGGATTTGAGGTTCTTGAGGGACAAAGAGTCAATCAGACTTAGTTTCTTGATTGATCCTAGATCGGGAGGTCGCACAGTCCTTAGGAGAGAAGGGAGGTCTGCATCAAATCCCCAACATGACTAGCAGAGGTTGGCGATGAATGTGCAGTGTAACTAGCGATGACTAGACTTGTGCCCCCAACATGAATTACAGAGGATGGTTGTTGGTCTTCAACATGACTTGCAGAGGTTGTTAACCAATCTCCAACATGACTAGCAGTGGTTGGTGATGGAGCTCCAGTATGACTGGCAGTGACTGGACTAGTGACGGTGATGAGTTGTGCATTTGAGACTAAGGTACTCGGAAATATAGGTTTTGAGATATTGCAGGCCAGGAAGGGTCCTAGTTTATACCATGTCCTTGTCTGAAAAGTTAGTATCCTCCACCTAATTGATCCATAGGGGTTTGTACATGCATCATCACTGAAGCATATGTCTGCGAAGAGACAAAAGTATGATAAGGATTATTCAAGTGAGGATATATGTTTCCCCAATGTGAAGGGGTTCTGTGAAGAGGGTAGTCCAAACTATAAAACTGATTCCCCCCATATGACAAACCCGAGAATATATGTGGACCTGCCATAGGAAAAGTGTTTGTAGGAACTGGCATGATAGATGAGGGATACACAAATTGAGTGTAATAAGTAGAATAACCACCCATTTGAGTACTGGCTCTTGAAAAAGCATGGCTAGGAATGGATCCGTAAGAGTGGATACTCCAACCTCCCATAGTGAGAGTTGGTTGAGAGACATGACTCCTATCAAATGAATATGCAGACGACAAGGCCATGGTGCTCCCAGATCCAAAACTAGGATTCACATAAGTGGGGCAGGGAGAGGATGGAAAGGGTGAAGGCACATTTGGCATATCAATAGGAAAATGATTAGAGACCCAAGGCATGGATGAAGTGTCATAATTCTACATACCATTATGAAAAGCGGACGGATTCGTCCCCATGAAATGAATGAACATCATGGGGGGGGGGGGCGGTAGAGGTAAAGGAGGGAGTTGCAGGAACTCCACTATCCATGATATTAACAACTCAAAGTACGGTATAAAATCTCAAAGGTCTACTAATAATCAAAGAGCATACCGAAGAATAATCAAAAGGCCAACTATGCACACAAACAAGATAAAGTGGCTGAAAGGGACCCCACTCTCTAAAGTAGGTATGCCTCGCCCAAGAGGGGCTTGAGAGTCCCTTGCTAAAGATTGGAGGAAACATAATCAGTTATAAGGGCCCTTGTGGGATTAACAACCAGTCGGTTAGATCCCCCCGAAGAGGTAATCCTCTATAAACGCTATGTGTTGTCCGACCCTTATCTGACCCAGGGTACCTGCAGAATAACTCCTGCAAGGAACCTATGTGGTACCTAAGTCAAGCAACTAAGAAACCACGGTATAACCAATGCAAAAATGAGCAATCGTAAGTCAGGTCCACTATATGGGCAGGGTAGCAAAGCCCGAAACCTTGAAAGCACCGCCTCTCACGGAGGTAAGGGCACTAGCAAGATCCCCATATATGAATAGATCCTCAGAAATATATCTGACACTAAGAAGGTATTTGGTGGATATCCCTTCAACCGACCTCACGTGACCTCATGCTTAACTCTGGTGTAAGAGGAACCTCCTGATATTACAAATTATACAATGGATTTCTCCACTTCCTTAGTCAAACACATATGTTGATTTAATATCCTTGGAGAAGTTTACTCACAAAATCCTATTCCAAGGCTCTAAATCCTAAGCTAGTTTGTGCACCCTAGAAAATAAAATCGTTACTAATCAATTTTAAATTATAGCATTAATTTTAATGGCCTTTCTTACTCAAAAGGTGTGGTCATGAAACTAGTGATGTTATTACTCAACAAGTAAAATAAATGAATACGAATTACAATGCAAAGTCCTAACTTCAATTTCCAATAAATGATATGCTTTTCAAAAATGAAATTTTCAATTCAATTATGCAATTCTAAATAAAATGCAATCTTTCTTTACATGCACTAAGATAAATGACAAAGACTCAAGAGATCAAAATGCCAATCAATGTAAAATGAGTAATATTTTTGTATTTTCAATATAAGAGAATGAAAATGAAAGGACTGAACAACAACTTGATATAAAAACTCTAATGTGTATAGACAAAGACAAACCAAGTAGGATATCAGGGCGAAAAACACCCAGCCCAAGATGCAAGGACAATCAAAATTAAAAGATGACGAGATAGGCACCACCCAAAAATTCAAGCAAAGACACTTAACAGTCACCATAGAGACCCAAGAAGACTCAACAATCATTAAAACCTACCCAGTAACCACCAAACCCAGAAATCAAGTAACAATGGTTGATGTACGTGATTGTTCAAGGGAAAAGCGTGCATGTATGCATCTTGCAGAAGTACAACACGTGTATGTACGCGACTGTCAAGCAAAAACCCATGTATATGTGTCAAAACACAGCTAGGATAAGGAGAAGGCTAAGAAAATCAGACTTGGAGTGAACAAAGGTTGTCACGCAATCATGCGACAAGAAACTCAATATGAATGAGATCAATCTAAGGAGAAAAACACTCCAAACCCCCAAAAATAAGATTTTATCCCCAGTATGGTCGCCAATTCTGTTACGTGGAAAATCTCTCTATGGCTAGGGGTAAACCACAACAAACAGAAATGACTCCAGAAATAAAACTAATCTCAAGTATGCTATATGAAAAAATATGATAACAAGACAATATAAGAGGCCTACCTCATCCAGACGCTCGATGAAGTCCATTGTTGAGCCCTTGACCCAAAGCAATATTCCCGCAACTAGTCCTCAACAACCAAGCAACGCAAGCATATGGTGATAATATATATTGTTAGCACATTCCATAGCATAATCCATCAACATTCATAACAAATATGCCCATGGAATAACAATTAAAATATTTGCGAGATATTAATTGGACGAGAAAAGAGTATTTCTATTAAGATATAATCAACAAAAGTGAATAAGTTACAAAATTATGTGTCGGCACGGTTCATAACCGAGAAGCTAAGTTCCTTCCAACTGGACCTCCACCACTTCAATCCTCCACCAAAGGCAATCTCATATAAGAGAGACAATGAAGTTCTCAATCAATAAGGGAAGATATTGGGGGATGAAGAATGTGTTCAGACTTAAAGGACAAATGGATGCAGACTCAGTGTGAAGTGAATAATTTCTCCAGAGTAACTTTGCTCTCAAAATTGAATTCTTTCTCCTCATTTCCATAGCTTGGATTTGTCCCATTTATAGCCCTCAAGTGGAACTGAACGACCGAGTCAAAATGTTTCCAATATATGGAAGGCCAAGGATCATTGATCGCGTGACATGGCATGGAAACCTAACACCATTTTTTTAATTTTCAGTACATTTCCTGATGTATGCAGGCTGTAGTGGTGCAACCTGCATATACACATGTTGTAATATAGGCAGGGCGCGTATATGTGGAAAAATCATGTT
Organism: Picea sitchensis; assembly: GCA_010110895.2. Classification (NCBI taxonomy): domain Eukaryota; kingdom Viridiplantae; phylum Streptophyta; class Pinopsida; order Pinales; family Pinaceae; genus Picea; species Picea sitchensis. The sequence goes on along the minus strand of SNQJ01S0164748.1, from coordinate 793 downwards.
TTTATCTCTGGGATTTGCAAAAAGGGACTTCAACTCTGCATAGGGAAATGGAAAAAGGCTTTTTGTGCAAGATTGCATGGGGTGAGGCAAATCTTGCTATAACATTAACTCTTCAAGTCCTACAACATTTACTTGAAACTCTTGTAAAATCAAACTGACCCTGCTCAATGCATCTGTTACCTTATTTTACTTCCCACTTATATGCTTAATCACAAAAGTGAAATTCTACAAGAATTCAACCATTTGACATGTCTCTTATTTAATTTTTTTGGCTGCTAATATAATGCAAGGCCTCATTATCAGTGTAAAGAACAAATTCCTTTAGCATGAGGTAATATCTCCATTTATTTAGTGATTGAATAATTGCAAAAAAATCCTTGTCATATGAATAATATTTCTGCTTTGCTTCATTTAATTTCTCACTAAAATAAGCAACTGGTTTCTTTTCCTAACTTATAAAAACTCCTATTGTAGTCCCACTTGCATCACATTCAACTTGAAAGAGTTTCTTAAAACATGGCAGTGCTAAAATTGGTTGTTTTGTTATCTGCTTCTTTAATAATTTAAAATGTTCATCAATTACTTCTGTCCATTTAAATGGTTGTTTGGTTCTTGTAACAGTTTCTATATTTGGAGCACATATCCCACTAAAATTCCTGATGATTTTTCTATAAAATCTTGCAAATCCATGGAAAATTCTTACCTCAAAATCCTTCTTTGGAGTAGGCCAATTTATTATAACCTTTACCTTTTCTTGGTCCATCTTCAAGCCTTCTCCAGATATCACAAATCC
>SNQJ01S0164747.1:0-21173 GCA_010110895.2 Picea sitchensis | reverse complement strand
AATTCAAAGATGGAGATCGAGAAGTTTAATGGGAAAATATTTGAGCTGTGGAAGTTCAAGATGGAAGATATTTTGGTGGACAGAGATCAGTGAATCGTGGTAGATCCAGGTACTGCACCTACAGGAAATTCTGCAGATGACTGGAAAAAGATGGATCAGAAGGAAAAGATCACAATTCAACGGTGTCTCTCCGATTCAATATTACTGAATGTGTCAGAGGAAGCTACAACCAAGGATTTATGGGAAAATATGGGGAAGTTGTATCAATCTAAGTCCCTGGTAAATAAACTATTCCTAAGAAAGAAGTTGTATAAATTGAGGATGAGAGATGGAGACTCGATGGAAGAGCATTTCAACACCTTCAATACTATGGTAAGTCAGTTAGTATCTGTTGAGATTAAAATTTCAGATGAAGATAAATGTTAGTAGCAAGAGGACGTTCCCAAAAAAGAAATAGATCTAATTTCTCAAGTGGGAGATCTAAGTCTAAGGGTAGATCTAAATCTCCTGGAAAGTTTGTAAGGGTATGTTGGAGGTGTGGAAAATAAGGGCACTAGAAGAAGCAATGTAGATCCAAAGTTGAGAAAAAGAAGGGATATGAAGAATCTTCTTCTACAAAATAAAATACCTCCAAGGAAGAAGGAGGGGATGTGTACTTGGCCTCTTCAAGCACACATGCAGATCATGAGGCATGGTTGATTGAATTTGGTGCATCCTTTCATATGACTCCCCATAGGGAGTGGTTCTACGAATGTGAAAAGTATGATGGAGGTAATGTTTTCTTAAGAAATGATTCGACAACCAAAATCATAGGAATAGGAAGGGTCAAGTTGAGACTCATATATGGAAGGATTAGAACACTTCCTGGTGTTCTACACATCCTAGGTATGGAGAGAAATTTGATTTTTGTAAGCAAAATGGAAGATGCAGGGGTAAAAACAATTTTTGAAAAGGGAACTTGCAAGATGGTTCGAGGAGAAATGGTATTAATGAAGGGAGTTTGGTTTGGAACTCTATATAAGATACTAGGAAGAACTATTAGTTATGGGTGTAATAGCTCCATTGTTCCTGATATTGGAGTTGAAGAAGAAAGAACTCCTACAATCTCTGGAGAAAAGGTTATGTTGTGGCATAAAAGACTGGGGCATATTGGAGAGAAGGGTCTTCGACTACTACACGGTAAAGGTATTGTTGAAGGTATGTCTAACTGCTCTCTAGATTTTGATATCTGTGAACTTTTTCTATATGGGAAGAAGAATTGAGTAATATTCCCCTCTACTGCAACGAGGGTAGAAGGAATTTTACAACTAGTTCACAGTGATGTTTTTGGACCTATGTCGGTCCCATCATTGGGAAAATCTATGTACTATGTCTCATTTATAGATGAATTCTCAAGGAAAACTTGGACATATTTCCTCAAGAAAAAATATGAAATCTTTGATAGGTCTTAAGAGTTTAAGGCTCTTGTTGAGAATCAAACAGAGAAAAGAATTAAGGTGCTGAGAACAGATAATGGCAGAGAGCTTTGCAGAAATGAATTTGAATAATTCTGTAAGAAGTGTGGTATAGAAAGGCAGAAGACTACTCTATATACACCTCAGCAGAATGAAGTTGTAGAAAGGATGAACATGACGTTGATGGAAAAATCAAGGTGCACGCTTAGTGGTGTCAGGTTAGGGCAAGAATTTTGGGCAGAGGCAGTGGGTAATGCATGTTATCTGGTCAATAGATCACCTTCATAAGCATTGGGTGACAAGACTCCACAAGAGGTATGGACTGGTAAGGAACCTTCTCTCACACATCTTAAGGTATTTGGATGTGATGCATATGTTCATGTACCAAAGGAAAACATGAGTAAGCTGGATAAGAAGGCTGAAAAATGTATCTTTATTGGATATAAAGATGGTCTCAAAGGTTATAAGATTTGGAACCCAGAAACTAAGAAGGTAGTGTATAGACAAGATGTGGTATTTAGAGAAATGAAGGATGTTGTTAAACAGGAATTCCTACCAAGTAAGGAAGAACCAGAGAAGATACAATTTGATTTAAAGGATGATGAGGCAGACTCTACAGAAGAACATGAATCAGAAGAAGAAGATCCTCATACTCTAGTATTGAGGAGATCAGATCGAAAAAGAAGGCTACCGGAAAGGTATAGTCCATCTAATATTCGTTAAAATGTTTCTTTGTCTATTATTGATGATGATCCTAGAACTGTCAGGGAGGCAGTGGATTCAGAGGATGAAAATATCTGGAAAAGGGAAATGGAAGAAGAAATGGCATCTTTGGATAAGAATGAGGCTTTGGATATAGTGGAGTTGCCAACTAGAAGAAATCCCATTGGTAGAAAATGGGCATTTAAAAAGAAGTTGAATGCAGAAGGAAAAGTGGAGAAATACAAAGCTCGGTTAGTAGAAAAGGGTTATTCCCAGGTTGATGGAATTGATTTTGGTGAGATTTTTTCTCTTGTTTCCAATTTAACCTCTATAAGATTTATGTTATCTGTTGCTGCTGCATTTGATTTTGAAGTAGAAAAAATGGATGTAAAGACAACTTTCCTACACGGGGATCTGGAAGAATAAATATTTATGAAGCAACCAAAAGGTTATGCTATGAAAGGAAAGGAGGAGCTGGTATGCAATCTGAAAAAGTCCCTATATGGTTTAAAACAATCACTAAGGATGTGGTATCAAAAATTTGATACTTTAATGTTGGGACTTGGCTTCACAAGAAGAAAAGAGGATCACTATGTGTATTCTAAATTAATTGGTGATCATTTGATTTATTTGGTCTTGTATGTGGATGACATGTTGCTGATAGGAAACAACAAGGAGATTATCCAGGATGTGAAAACTCAGTTGTCCTCTAAATTCAACATGAAGGATCTTGGTGCTTCAAATTTCATTTTGGGCATGGAAAGTAAAAGAGATCGAAAAAAGAGGAAACTTTGGTTAAATAAGAGAAAATATGTCGAGACAATATTGCAGAGGTTTAATATACACGACTATAAATTGGTCAAGGTTCCTATTCCTGTTGGTGTAAAGTTATCTGCGGATCGGTGTCCCAAGACACATGAAGAAGAGGAGGAAATGTCTCATGTTCCATATGTGAGTGCATTTGGCAGTTTGATATATGCAATGGTCTGTACTAGACCAGACATTGCACATGCAGTGGGAGTTTTGAGCAGGTATATGTCAAAACCATAGAAGGAGCATTGGACAATAGTAAAAAGGGTTTTCAGGTATTTGCATGACACTGCTAGCTATGGATTGTGCTATGAAGGAAGATCGGGATTGTAAAGAGTGGTCAATATACATGTCTTTGTGGATGCAGACTGGGATGGAGATTTTGATCATAGGAGATCTACAAGCGGGTATGTGTTTAACCTGTCTGGAGGAGTAATAAGTTGGATGCGAAAAAGACAGGCTGTGGTGGCACTTTCAACTACAGAATTTGAATACATGGCAGCCACTCATGCAAGTAAGGAAGAAGTATGGTTACAAATATCGTGTTCATGTATTGGGTTGGTACAACAAGATGTAAGGATAGAGTGTGACAGTCAGAGTGAAATGTTTCTGGCTAAGAACCTTGCTTATCATTCAAAGACAAAGCACATTGATGTTAAATATCACTTTGTGAGAGACATGATTGAAGAAAAGAAAATATCACTGATGAGGGTGGACACTTTGAAGATTGTTGCAGACTCATTAACAAAATCTGTGAGCACTGAGAAGTTCTCTTGGTGTAGAGGATCCATGGGCATTATTGCCATGGATTTTTGACTATGTAACCCTGTAACCCCCTGTATGCAAAGAAAATAACAAGTGGGATAATGTTAAGTATGTGTTATATTCTTTGCATGAGTGGTAGTGTTCGGAAACATGGCACCTACCTTGGGAAACATGTCATGTATTTAGGTGGTTTTTTCGGCACATGGTTTTTGCTGATGGTTTTCTATTTCCGATTAAGGAATTAGGGTTTTGGGTTAGGGTTTTGGATGTTGTTGGCTCCTATATGTATATTGTATTGTAAACAATGTAACACAATGAATGAATACAATATATCCTGGTTTTCCCAATTTGGGTTTCCAGGGGAAAAATCTCTGTGTAATGTTTGTATTTTCCATTGTATCTTTTCTGTTGTTTTCTGAATATTTGTTTATAGTAGACATTGTAAAAGGTTAGAATTTACACTACTACCTCCACGCAGTGTAGATCCTTGATTAATTCTTCCTGAACTGGCTCCCACAGTTGTTGCTCCCTGTGTAGATGTACTTCCTACTGTGTTTCTTCCACTAAAATTCAGTTATCTAAATGATGGTGTTATTTCTGGTGTATTAGTTGCACATGGGTTTATGGGTTTCACATTGACACTGATATGGATAGGAGTTATGCCTTTGGTTATTTCCCTTGGACCTCTTGTCTTCCTTTCATATGTCACATGCAGTATTTCCTCAATTTGCTCCACATCCCAAATATCCTCTACCTCTTCTTCATCACTTGGAAAATATTCACTCGTGGCCATGGCTTTGTTCTTATTGTTCATCTTATATTGGTAGGGTGCTCCACTATGCATTCTTCTAGCTATTTCCACGATCTTCTTGATCTGGTCTTCCTCCATCATGATTGGGTCCAAGGCCTCCTACCTGATATACCTACCTCTAGGTCCCTTCGATAACTCTTTCTCTTCTACGCTGTAAGACTTCACGGTATCTACTGCAAATTTTATGATAAATCCTGCATCAATGTTGTCTAACCAGAAATCTACTATGCGCATAAATTTATTGTCAACTTTTTGTAACTATGTGATCTCTACAGAATTCCACTCTAGCTGTTTGATCCGATTTGTAGGGTGGTTGCCTTCCAACCTCAATATCCACTCCTACAACACATGCGGGAAATCACAGAAAAATATTTCATGCAAGTTGTTAAATACATACTAGTCAAAATATGTGTGCGGTGTTAGCTTCAGGTTTATGTTATCTTTCTGCGCAAATTCCATATCCTTTGTTTTCAACCAACTCTCGATCTCTTCCTTTTTTGGGTTCCATGGTCTAAAAATCCCCTTTTATATTCTCATTCTTTTAGTGTTTCCTTACCAGATCTGACATTCTTTTCATGATTCTTCAGAATATCTCATTCAATCAATCCCATTATGGTTGAACCACAAACATAACCATTTGTTGATTTTTTATTCCCTCTAACTACCATTATTTGGATGACCCAGGTTCATATCTACTATTATTTTCAACAAAACCCCCTAAAACTATTGGCCCTCCTAGTAAACCAGAAGGCAACACAACGCACATAATTGACTACGCAGTCTCACCTGAGATAGTTCTTATGAGTGGATACAATGCTCAGGTCCTTGCAGCATGGGAATGAGTGAGATTCTAGGATTACAATCTATTATGTTCATTTGTTTACTCTAACATTCATCTTATCTTGGATATTCTGTCTTTCTTATTTATGCATGTAAAATAACAGATCTAACTAAGTCATTCATGGATTTGTCTAATATCTAATTATGGATAGTAAAGGAAATACTCAATATTCAATCACATAACACATGATCTATCGTGGTTCACCCCCTCTTGGGATACATCCACAAAGATTTGTCTGCTCTTCTATTTTATTATGCTGTTTCCAAAACTAGAACGCATCTTGCATTACAACTCTCCATCAAACATGTCGAGATATACAATGAGGTAGACTAGATCACACCAGGCTCCCCAGTCTGTGATCTAACCCTCTAGATATACCTTATTTCCTCTCGTCGGGTCAACAACTTACAAAAGAAGATCATATTTTATAGACATTCTCGATCATAACGAAAAACCTGAACCATAACTAATAACAGTCTTCAAACAAAAACCCTAACCTAGATCTCCTAGGTACCTATTCATACGTATTTTCATCTTACCATCCATTACATCCTCTTACCAAAACCCTAACCCTATCATGTTTAGGTATTTTTGCATGCATGCCTCGCATGATTTCCTCTTCTGCATGAGTGTTTGCCTTCCATGTGATGCTTTTCATGCCAACTGTCTTTTCCCTCTTCACGCTTTATTCTTCAAAATTAGTCTTTACCCCAAAATGGGCCTGTGCCCAACACCAATGCTAAGTACAAGCAACGCCATGATCAACATTGGGTACCACACCAGTTTCAGGTGGGAGACAAGTTCTGGTTACATTTTCAGAAATAGAACCTTATAGGGCCCCATTGGAATCTCTGCCCACTTTTCTATGGGTCTTACACTATCACCAAGGTTGTGGATATAAATGTGTATGATATCAACACTCCAACCTTCCTTGAATTGCATCCAATGTTCAATGTGGACCTCCTTCAACCATATTTTCCACCATTATTGTACACCTCAAATATCGTAGAATAGTTGAGACCAACAGATCTCAACCTCGACTCCATGGAACATGCATCCACTGATCACATAGTGGACACACAGGTCAAGATAACTCACCAACAAAGGATCCAACTTTATCGGGTCATCAAGGTAGGGAAAATCCTCCACCAAGTAAAGTGGCTCACCTGGGGAAAAATTCAGCAGAATTTTTCTCACCCGATGGAGGCACTCAATGAAATGGAAAGCATTTATTCCTAAGGGGGGAGGACTGATCCAGGTGGATATTGGTGGCCACCCACCTATTCCAACTGGATCCTATTGACAATTTTTAGTTCAACACGTTCTTCTGTAATTTTTTGTAATTGTGAGTTCTACACTTCCTAGGCTATCTGAATCCCTACACAACTTCCAAGTGAATATTAGTGGCCACCCACCTAATCCAACTAGATTATTTTGGATGTTTTCATGTCAACACATCTTCCTATACTTCTAGGGAAATTTTTGGGCCCTAAACAATGTTTTTTTGTCTTTCCATAGTCAAACTATACATGGAGTCATAGTTTGATAGCATAATGTGTATTTATCGAAAACACCTTTCCAACGAGCTATCACACGCCTAAAATGGAGGTTGTATGCAAAATTTACGAACCTGAGAAGTTGAGGTACCAAGTTACCCATCGGGGACCTCATAAATTTCGGTGTTTCATCTCCTAGGGTAAGGTTTTTAGATGTCTAGGTTTTTGGCATTCATGAGTAATGTTAAAAATATCTCTGGAGCCTTATTGTTATCATTCTTCTCAAACAGATCCATGTAGCAACCACATCTCTTCTCTGAGATAGATACCACCATTCGATAAAGTTGTTTTATGTAACATCCCTGTCCACCCATGCTGAGGCATGCTACACGAGTGAAATATTTTATTCTCTGCTCAACATACTGTAACATACCCAACATCCAATTGAGCCATGTCACATAAAATTTTTGAACTTCATGTAATTAAAACATATGCACACATAACTCTTGTTGAACTTTATATATAAAACGTAAACAGACAAATACATTTTGCAAATGCACAAATTCATACTGAAATAACATTAAACATAAACATCTAGCATATACATGAAATACCCATAATTATAAATACATTTATAACCACACATATGATAAAACCATAAAAACAAACACGCAAATATTAACACAACATGTAAATTTATCACACAATTGACACTTATCTTGGTAAGAATGTGTTGACAGCCAAATATGCTTGTCAAATTTTATCATGGTAAAATTCGTCGTCAAGGGATACAATTTTCTATAGCTGCCTCCTTTTCCTTACAAACTTTTTTTTATCATCTTTGATTTTGGAAAAAATCATTGGACTAGTTGTTTGTATGAGTTTATTATTTTTTCTATCGTTCTCCTTGTTCAATTTCATGTCTGAAAGCATGAAATTAGAACAAGTTTTGGTTTGAGTGGTCATCATACAGTTGTGGATTTTTCCTTTTGCAAATGGGACTACACCTAAAGGGAATCTATATTAAAGTTTCTAAGCCTATATTTTTCATTTGTTGATCCATTACCATAACACTTAAGTTATCCACCTTGGGAGACATGTCTTAGTCATTTCTATCTTTGATTATATGGTTTTTACATTTGACATATGCTTGATTGTGCAGCTAGAAGAACTTTGGGTTAATTTGAAATATGAATCCTACTCCTAACAGTCATATCACGATCTTGTCGTTCTGGTACAGGACTGACACACTTACCTTCAAACATCATCCTTTCATCCTGCATAGCTCAGGCCTGCATTCATTGTTGCAAGAGGTAAGTTTTGGTGCTTTGGGGTTTGGTTTTCATTTTATGGAGTGGTTTCCTATCTTGCACATCCTCTGGTTACTACCCACTCAAAGCTCCAGATGGTTGTTATGGTAGCCTCCTTAATCCTTAGATATCGGGTTCCTCCCGATTATGTAGACCTCATCCTACTTTTCATGTGTTGGAGAACACATCCCACCTCTCGCTACACTTTATTTTTCTATGTGAACATATCAATGGTGCCCGTCGTGAGAATTGAGCCCAATGGTTCACAAGCTCTCCTATCTCATGACGATGTCGTGGACGACATTATGGCATATGGCTGGGATGATTTCATCAGACGGTTTGAGGGGTTCAAACTCATTGTGCCCCAAGATTTCGCTCAGACTTTTGATGGCACCAGGGATAATATTTTGGATTTGCAGCTATATGTGACTAAATTTTCCATCACAGAAGCTATAGGACTATCCCAAGAGGGATATAGATGGTTTAAAAACACCAAAATCAAAGGCGTTCCCTGGAATTTACTTATGACGTCCAAGAAATCATTTTTTTGTCCAAAAGGTACACCAATTGCTCTCCTCAAATCCTAGTGGCATGGATTTCTCTTAATTCTTAAGAAATTCATTACATGTGAAGGTAGATATGGCCTGGTATTCTTGTATCATGTCCGCTTGCTTATGGTTTTTCTAGGTTTCAATTTGAATATGTCATTTTATCTATTGAGGAATTTGCAAAAATTTTTTAAGTTCTATCAAAGATAGAAACTAAACCCTCAGTTGAGCCTTTTCCACCATTTCCTCATCCGAATCCTTGTGGTTTCACATCAGTCTAAGACTGGGGACAGTTGGATAAATTTTTTGTTTAGAAATGATTTTACCCTACCCGAAAATGTAATAGAATCACCTCTTCATCTCGATGAAAACCCCTGTCCCTTTCAATCTAACCATGCTATTGAAAACCTATGTGTTAATCCAAAATAAGGCCATGCGTCCATAGATCAAACTTATTTTTCTATCCAGAAGCCATCAAGAAATAAGCCACGATGTGATTTCATTTCTAGAAAGTCTTTGGAAGAAGTTCTAGATGATTTAAAGGATAGAGTTTCTATTGTTCCTATTTATGAGCTGATCCAGGTTTTTTTAAACGAATCAATTGTCAAGAAAAAGGGTAGGCCTAGGAAACAGAGTAATCCAGATGTGAATTTTGCAAACAAGATACCAAGCCGAGTCATATTTAGAAATTTGAGAAATCACCAGCATGATCATCAGAGCTCAATTCCTGTGATTGAGGTCGATGATCATTTTTTCGAGGATGAGATCGATAATGTTTTTGCTCAAGAGGATGTAGATGACCGGTTTCTGGGTAACAATATCGATACTGATGCAATACAGTTCGATTTAGTTTCTAATCTCCCACCGTTCCTAAAGAAACAAGAGGGTCTCTATGGTATACAACATGATCTGAAGAAAATCACAGGACATACTAAATTGCCCTCTGGAAAACATGCTCAACCTATGCCTACCATAGAACTAGTTCAATGTGAAAACGATTTTGATTGGATTGACCGTTATTATCGGATGTCCCCTATATTCAAGCCTAATTGAACCAAATGGTAGCACAAAACTCTTTGCTCGAGAGGGAGAATGAATACTTGAAAGCCTTTTTTCAATGAAACGCTCACAGAGCAAGCAAGAGGATTAAGCGGTCTGGTAATGTGATTATTAAAAACTCAACAAATTTCGACACCATCATAGATTTAGACTTATCAGATGTTTCTCTATCAAATCTCGGAAATGGTAAATATTTGTTTTGATTTTGTTTGAGAAACAATAGATAGATTCACTTTTGATTTTATTTTTATTTTGAGACTAGCTACAGAACTATAAGATTCTGTAGCCAGTCGATTTTAATTTTTTTATTTTTATTATTATCTAAACTTTGATTTCATTTTATCATTTCAGGTAAACAATAGGTTATGATGATATGTTTAAGGAAATGGAATCATGGTTTAAGTGTTTAATAGATTAGTGATTTCCCATTTTTGAAAAAACAATGTCATTAATGTAATTATTTTTTATGTAAAGACTCCTACAGGAGTATCCTTTTGTTATTCTATTTTTGTATAACAAACTTATTTTCATGGATCCTCCTCTATCTTGTATGATAAGAGGTAACTGATCCAAGACATGCTTAAATATCTTTTGTTTCTTGGTGTTGAGAAGACGGTTTTTTCTGGACCACGGAATGGACATATGATTTTGGAAGTGATATGAGAAAGCAATTTGTTGTTCGCTTTAGACCTGTGTAAACTGTACAATGTTTGTTTCATTGTATTCTCCTATTATTTCTATGTTATGAAATGTCACTTATGTTGATTTAAATTTAGTCTTTTCTTCATATGATGTTTTATATCGTTGATTATTTAAATGTTGTCCATTATTTTGAGGTCACGGGATATATAATTTTTTATTTTTTGTTGTTATTAATTCACTCCAAACTATGAAACACTTCCTTGAATTTATTCAGGAAGTATTATGATTGTTCCTGTCATTGGTTTCCACTTAATGCAGGACAAGCAGAAGCTCACACAACACAGAGAGATAAACTTAGTTTGTTGATCAGCTAGAGGTTAGTTGATGTATTGTTTTCTTTTGTTTAAAAAAGTTTGTATATGAATGAAAAAACATTGAATTATTTTGACGTTAATTATCTTTGTCTATTTTCGTGTTATCATTACAATCATATTCATTAAGTGTTTAGTAGTTTAATTTATTTTTAAACATTAGAAATAATTTTGTTCTTACTTAATCTTGTTTAGAAACACTATCACAAACATTTACTTTCTCAATATTTTATGAAAACCTTGTAAACTGTATATAAAATGTTTATAACCATTTGTATATTCATATTCTTAGATGAACATTTGTAATTAGTGTGTTGATTGTTAGAATCATTTTTTTTAGTTAGTTTATTTTCTTTAGTTATTTTTAGGACCCTAGTTGGCTAACGAAGTCATAAAACCCATCAGGTTAGATCATATCGAATGAATTGGGTTAAGTATACAAACCCAGACCATATCTAACCTTCATGTTGATTGTGTGTCCTAAACGCATGTCAACAAATGAGGCTAGAAGGAGGGCCTCTAACTCATTTATGGAACGTGGAGGTCGTAGGATTCCCCCAAACAATTGTTCTCCTATCATAACGCATAGTCACTCAAACAATAATGTTACACTTGATCTAGCTACTACCTCAAATACCACCTCTAAGATTCCCATCGAACCACTGACACCAGTTCCTCAAGGGATTGTTGTTCAAGAGATTGTTCGCCAACCGATCATAAGAACTTAGAGTGCTTTATCTCAAATCCGAGAACCTAGTAGACAACTTAATCAACCCCTTGATTTCAAAAATCTTCAAGAAATAACTCAAGACACTGGCCTTTCTGAAAAACCCTTAGGTGGTAATATTAAAAATCCTTTTGAAGAACTTATCCTTTCTACTGGAGGATATGGTATCCCACTATCCCCACCTGGTTCTTCTCCACCTTCTTCAGGAGGTGAATCTTTAGACAAAGGTAGTTCTTCATCTGAACCATCTCAACCTTCGACTCCACCAAATCCCATGGAAAACCAAAACAATCTCACCAGACCTTGGCTTGATCAAGATACCATGGATGTACCTGAACCCCAACACCCGTTGCCTAAAAATCCAGAGAAATGGATGGCCAAATTTGATCCGGATTCGAAGAAATCAACTGAGGATCACATCAATAAATTTATGTTAGCTGTTAGACTCTGGATTGTCGAACAAGAAGATGTCATGTGCATATTATTCCCTTACACTTTTTAGGGGACTGCCTCCACCTGGTATTTTGTGCAACAACCTCAAACCATCGTCTCTTGGGACAAGTTTGAAACCTATTATCTAGAAAAATATGGAGATGATAAATCTCCAGAATTCTTGGTAATGGAACTTTCTAGTTTGAAGATGAACACTAAGGAAAAAGTTAAATACTTTAAGCAAAGATTCCTAATGCAGAAAAAAAAAATCCTTGTAGATTCGATGCCTGCAGAAAATATGATTGTTTCATATTATAGTAAGGCCCTGCATAACATCATAGCCATATGGGTTAAAAGGTCCAAAAAGAACACATTATTAGAAGCCTTTGAGGAGGTAGTCCTGATTGAGAAAGACATTCTGATTTTAAAATATAGTGTAAGTAGTGAGACTGAAAAAACTTCGTCTTCCTAAAAAAAAATAGAAATTCTCACCAGGCCTCCTCAAATTTAAAATCAACAAGATACATTAGACCTGGAGAGTCTACAGAAGGATTTCCAGAAATTATCCAATTAGGTTGTAGAATTGAAAATATCCTCTGAGGAGGCATCTACAAGTAAAGGAGGTTTTAGACCACCTTTTAGAAAACCTTTTCCTCCAAACTGGCCAAACCCGACCACAGAAGGTATAAACTTCAAAGGTCTGCAGTATTCTTTGCAAACAATATTTGAAGCACATGAAAACTTTGTTTCTTCTCCTCCTGAAAATCATGATGATATAGGTGAGGAAGAGACATCTGAAGAGGAAGACTCATCTCCTCCCATTTTCGGGCACTTGTCGGACAACATCTTCGAAGCAAAATTTTAAACTGTCCATCCTTATAACACTGCGAGTAAAACACAAAACAAACCTTCACCCGAAACAAAGTAAAAATGTGACTTCAAAAGAACCAAAACAAACTAAAACAAGACAAAACTCTGATGCCCCAGTTTTACAGTACGATTTAGTTGAAGATATTAAAAAATTAAGGGCAAATATTTCAGTTTTTGAATTGTTGAAATTTCCACTTATCGTATAGAAAATGCTCCAAAGCATTGCTGAAAATCATAAAAAGAATGATCTTATCAACAAAAAATAAGAAGAAACTGACTAAAACAAAGATAAAGATGTACCAGGTAAAAAGTCATCTGAAAATCAGGATAAAAGGGACATGTCAGAAAATACTGTAGAAAACTTAGATTAAATTGTTTTAGGTACAAACATAAAAAATCAACAGAATTTTGTTGTTTCCGCATGAAAAAATGTACCTCCTTTTTTATTAACTTTCAAAAATTTCAATAAGAATGTACATAACTATATGGTTAGGTCTAGCACCTCATCAAATGTGACGTCTTTATCTGTATGTCAGGAAATTAACGCTGAGGTAAAACTTTCTGATTTAAAGATCATTCAGTTAGACCGAACTAATGTTAAAATTATTGGTGAACTTAAAAATGTGTTGATAAGATTATCATCCAATCCCCAGGTTCACCAAGTAATTGATGTTATTGTTATCGACATTCCTGAAGTATATGGTTTGTTTTTGAGTAGAGATTGGTCATAACAGTTACATGGATATTTTGCTATGAACTGGTCTCATTTGTGGCTGCCAGAAAAATGGACAACCCAATAAGATCAGAAGTAACAAAGAAAGTTACCTCAAGTACATTGTTGTTGTAGTGGGAAATCCCCCTATGGACTAGAATTTAGGGTTATATTATGCATGCAGATAAGACTAAAAGAATCCTACTTTCTACCGTCGTCCCAGACCTAATCCCCATTTCTTTTAAGAAAAAACATGGTTAAATGAACATACCTTGTCCGGGACGTTCGATGTCGATCCTTCTTCATGATTGATTGCTTGTTAGAAGCTATCCTCCCAAGACTGACCTGCGTACAAAACAAGCAAAAAACTCTACATGCATTTGTTCGATAGATTAATGGGTTAGAGATTCAAACATATATTCACTAAACTATGAAGAAATCATATAGTGGGACGGGAAAAAACATTTCTTTATTATTAACTTTAATGAATCAACTTACAATGTCGAGACCGGCCACCGCTTTGTGAACCTGATCCTGGGCTCCTCTTTAAATGTCCTCCAACTTCTATACTATATGTCTCTCTTTACACAAGGATGGCTAAAGGGTTGGGACAATGGGAATGTGCAATTGGGCAGATTTTATTTACTATTATTCTCCTCCTCCAAATGAGACCCCTAACCCTTCTTTTATAGGATAGAAGAAGCTAGATATTTGGATGAACCCTCAGCCATGCATGAGCGATAGTTTTAGTTAACTCACCCAAATTTGTGTGTTCCGTCGACAACTTTCCTTTTTTCATGCTTTTGTAGGTACACGTGGGATGTTTTAGGTAAGCTAGCATGTACATGCGTGCAATAATGGAGTAGGGCACGTGGGCCCTTGTAAAAGAGGTTTTTTAAAGAGTTGTTCAATAGTTTTTTGGCAAATAAGGGATCTGAGATGGTCTGATGCCAGGTAAGCATGCATGGTGCAAATTAGAGTTATAACAGATGCCCCCTAATGTGTTAGGTCAGACGAGCATATGATGGCCAAAATACATTACCAATCTTTACTGATGTGCCAAACAAGTGAGCCCAGGAACCAGAAATCAGGAGGCATCATCTGCAAAAAATAACAATTGTCTCACTGAGGCAGGCATACCCATGCTCGGGATAGAATAAATGCATGGCTACCAATCAAATACATTGTTGATCCATGTCATATCACTATATAAAGTGTAGTCGTGAACAATACACAGTGGAGCTACATCTCGAAATCAAAAAGATATACATGTAGAGTATCCATCTTCTCAGAAGTTGATAAGGCCTGATGGCGGGAGATGAGGTCCTCAGAGCTCGAGCAACAACTTCAAAATCTTCAAAACTCGAGTAGGAGTGTAATATGAGTGTGCGAATTCAGTACCCAGAGGTCTTCGATGGCTCGTCGATCATGGACTAGAGAATCTTGACGATCACACTGAAGGCTTCATTGATTTCAAAAAAAGACTTGATTGGACGTTCAAGATGGCTAGGTATGAGGGAAAGAGACAAACTGCAGAGCGGTTGACTCAGGCTTGGTAGAAACTTCCCTTGGAAAACAACACGATAGATGATGATACTTAGGCAACATGGAATTAATCATAAGTTTATGAAGCAGGAGGCAACACAAACTCTCCATATGTTTGGAAGAATAACTAAACAGAGGAGGACACAACTCTATGTAGCGAGAAACAAATTCCTAAGTTCGTATTACATCCCATTGCTTGACGAACAAATAGACAGATGTTCTTTATCCAAGGGAGACTTATTGTGTTGCCAACAAAGAAAATACTTTTCCCTTCCTCTTTTTGGGGTATATTTGATTTTTTTGTCTTTTTCAATGATTTTGGAAAAAAGAATAAAGGAATGTTACGTTACAATGGAGGAACGAGTGTTACAAACATACAAGTTCAAGGTGCAAGGACAATACTGATGCTCAGAATAATGATACTCAGGAAAAATCCTCAGGGGGATAAGGGTGTTAAGACGTAGAGGCAAAGTGCTACAAGGATTGTGTATAAGGTATGCTTCAGATGGTTCAGTTGGGAGCAACATCAAGCCGAAATTTAGACCAAAGACATAGGTATGCAAACACGGTTAACAAAACACACAATGGTAACGTCCTTCGATGTAAGTTTAACTTGCCCAGAGAAGGTAAGCTCGGTGGTTTTTCATATTTAGGGAGTCTGAAAAAATGTAAAAGGAGACTCCATTGGGATACCTTTTTCGAAGGTAGTTTAGTCGTTTCGAAAAAGGGGTAAACTAGCACCGACAAGACATCTATTCAAAACCATTTTAACGAGTGTGATAAGGACAAGATCACTCGACCATTTTTTCATTTTTAAGGAGTCTGAAAAAATCTTAACTATGGAATCTATTAGGAATGTTCTTCTGGACCATTTTAACGAGTGTGAAAGAATAAGGTCACCCGATGATCTTTTCAATTTTAGGGATTCTGAAAAAAGCTTAACTATGGACTCTGTGGGGATTTCTTTTTCAGAAATTTAGTCCCTCAGGCCCGAAAACGGGTTAAAATGATACCTGAGAGTACTCTTTTAGAGAACTGAAGTTCCATAGAGTATACCTTTGTTCGTACAGTTGACCATCCAGACCGAAAAAGGGGTAAACTATCGCCAGACAGACGTGAATTCAAATTTCAGTTTAACGAGCGTGAAGGGCCACAAGATCGCTCGGCAATATTTTCATGTTTAGAGGGTCTGAAAAAGGGCTTAAAAGAAGACCTGTAGAGGTTAATTTTCTCAGTTAATCCAGATGATATAAAAAAGAATAAATGCAGTCTCGTCGGATGTTGCTTTTGGATCTCAAAGCGAGCTTGAAAATCGACAAAGTTAGCTCATGATCAACACTTTGTGGGTCGATGTCGAGTATCTCCTCAGGGGAGCAGTATGCTCCGAAAAAAATATTGTCTACGACACTAGGGGTTCTGGGGATATTTTTAGGTACCGTTTTAGTGATACTTGCCATATTACCCTCAGCATAAACATCATGAGTAGCCAAAGGATTGATACGACAAGACCTATCTCCAGTCATAGTCAAAGTGAATTCCCCTGCTTCAATTCGGCTTAATTCTGGGAGGAAGTAAGATCTGTGATGAAGATCTTCCCAGGGTTTGTCTAGACTAGTCATTGCCTCAATGATTGCTTTGTCAGAGGAAAATACTGAATCTAATGAATCGGTGTCAGTGAGAGAACCCTGAGCCCAAACAGGCTCTAGAAGTGGATCGAACTCTTGTGCAGGAGTTGGATCTATATTGGATGAAGTTTGTTGGACTGAAGAGTACGCTACTTCAGCTGCGGACAAGGGCATGGACATGCTTGGGTTCCTTTTCCCATCCATCGTGGTCGATGGGGAAGGAAGTATCCATGGATCGTCGAAGTAAGTGGTGCGAAACGACGAAACTTGAAAAATATCAACCTTATTGTGATTGGATATAAACTTGATATCGCCTTGAGGGGGCGAGTAAGCGAAGGTACCCATCAAAGATGGGAAAAAACCAACCCCTACATTGACCACCCCTGGTTGAGTATTATCAATCATCAAGACCCTGGATGCCCCCAATGAAGGGTCAGGTCTGGAGAAAGACAATTAATCGATGGTCACAATCTGACCCTCGTGTGGGAACAAGAAGACTCGGAAAACTGTAGAAACCATAGCTTGCATGGGATAAGTCCAACTGCTCCCTAACAAGAGGTTATAGTCGAGGGACACATCAACTACCTCTACCTCGACACACATGGTATTCCCTCCTAACTGCACGAGAAAAGAGGGAATGATACCATGTGGTTGAAATGAATGACCATCGAAAGCAGTGAGAAGAGTGGGTGGTGGAGACAAAATGGGCTGGCCAATGGCCTTCCAACATGCCAATGACATAGTGCATGTTGATGCGCCCTCATCAACCACCGTGCGGAAAATATTGTGAGTACAAGTTTTCATGGGATAAGCCACTACTATATGAAGCACTACGTGGTATCGTAGATGAGGTTTTTAAGCCAGTTGTATCTAGCATGATGGTACCTGGATTACAAGTCTCGGTAGATCCTAGAGCGGTTAGCAAAGATTTCCTCTGGGAAGGGAAGCTTTGGAGGACCTCCAAAGAGGACATCACACAAGGGGTTTGAGATAAATTTTCCACCACATAATAGTTCTAGGAGGCCATTGTGTTTGGGTTATGAGAATCTTTTTTGAATGCACCTTCTGGGATGCATGTCATTGTTTCGCCCAAAGTATTCTCAATATGTAGAGGAAGAGATGGGAGTTCGGCTTCTTTTCCCTTCTTAGAAGTGCTTGGTTTACTATAGTCATGCGCTCTAGTCAATATAAAAGCATCACCCTTCACCATATATACATTCATGGATGCAGGGTTGTTCAAAGACGGAGAGGGTCCTTGGCTACCCCCTTCCGTACTTGCAGAGGCTTGTTTTAGATTTTTCCCATGTTGAATTGGATTGGTTAACAAAGAAGTCTGTTGCTGCATCACAAACTTTTGGGCTTCTGCAAGCCAAGGACATAGATGGGTCGGGTGGTCTTTCGCACACAAGTTGCACTGATACCTCGTCTTTCGTTTCTTATTATTTCCCCTTCCAGCATTATCAATGGGTTTCTTATCCCCCTTACCCTTCTTTCGTTGTTTTTTCTTTCCTTCAGGCTACTGGGTGGCCTTTTCATTAGCCGATTGCACTGTGTGTACATCCAATGTTTTGGTAGGGGGAGTAGCCAAAGCAATAGTTTGGTTGGCCGTTGTGTCTTGTATAGACAATTGCTGCAACTGATTCGTCAGTTGCTCAACGGGTGTTGCTTATGCTGAACCAACAATACCATCGACATGTGGTCCAGCTCTCTGTCTGGTTTTATCAAGTATTGAGCGTGGCGCATTTGGAAAGATCTCATATGATAAACCAATCTAAGAATAGATTAGCTCAAGTTGTTGAGCTCTCAAGATGGCATCTTCTTCAGAAAATACTCTTGATGTCACGACGTCTTTGGATAACTATGGGACCAAATACTTAATGAACCAATCAAGCAGGAATGCTAGTGGGACTGGTACCTTAATTAAACTCTTTCGGTGTCTCCATTCTCGGATGTGATCAGAGATATGGTTCGCTTTTGTTTGTGAGAAATTTGCCAACAATTTTGTGCCAGCGTCGTATCTCACAGGTAATTGGAAATGGTTTAGGAAGGCCATTTCCAAGTCACCAAAGGAAGAGTATCTTGAGCAGTCGAGCTCAATGTACCATTTCGTGGCACACCTAATGAGAGTACGTTGAAACAATCACAACTGTACGGAGTCATCTTTCAACGAGTTGGATGAGCACCAATGGTGGAAGGTAGTCACATGATCGCCTAGATCTTCGTTAGTCTTGGCCTCTAACTTTGGTATGTCCAAAGGAAACTTCGTCGGCATAGGAGGCTAATGCAGATCATGACAGATAGGGTCATTCAACAACCTTGTCAAATCTGGTAAATGCAAGGTTGACGAGAAAGGTAGTTTGGGTTGTTGGTGATAACCTAGGAAAAAGGTGCCTGGAGTTTGACTGTTGGCTTAGGTTTTGGTAAAAACCATGGCCATGACCAGTGTACGGATTCTACGTGTGAGGAGACATCATTGGTTGATTCCAAAAATAGGATGTAAATGGATGGGCATGCATTACATTCGAAGGAATTTGGGAAGGGTTGCCCCATGCTGATCCCATGGGGATAAGCATAGTACCTTGTCCGAGGTTCCATTGATTGTGGAAATAATTTCCCCATATCGACATTCTAGATGAGGGAATAGATCCCTGCCTAGAATTCCAAGGCCCTGATGCGGAAGAAGTTCTTGGGTTTGCCCCCTGTGTGGGAATAGTACCCTGCATAGGAATAGGTTGTCTAAAACTGGGGTTGCCCCCAGTCGGGAAAGTAGCTGATGAGAAGGCGTTCTTACCAAACACACTGAACAAACAAAACAGTGTCAAACCTACCGACATATTATGCGAAGATGGTCCTTGACTCCCTGCTCCAAGTAAACTATGGTGTGCAGGTGGCCCAACGGATTACTGATGCGTGCCACCAAGCGAAGGGGATGAATGAGGTATATGACCCCCCCTATAAGGGAAAGATTTAAAAGGAGCAAGAGTGCCCCCCATGTGGCCCTGCAGAGAAGCGTTAGAGCTCCCTGCCCCTAGACCCGAGGTCTGTGAAGTGGAGTAGGAATGTACAAGACTTGTACCTGAACTAGGCATCGCGCATGAGAATGGAGGGCCTATCGCACTTAGTGGAAAAGGGGTTGTGTCCGCCGCCATAGACGGGATCAGACCACTGTGCGAGGTAGAGGCGCCCAAGACCATGGTGGCTCAGACTAGTGATGGTGGGTTAGGAGGTGGAAACTCTCCTGTGGTGACAACCGAAGTGGGAATTGAAGAATTTCCAGAAGGAGTAACAACATTTCTTTCCATTGCTGTGTGTGACACTGTCTGGCACTCATAAGGATGAATCAGTACGATGATGGTTTCCGAAAGATCAGTGGTTGAGGTTTCAACTAGACCAAAAGCTTGCGCTCCAAGGTCTAAAACGGTCGATTCCTCTAGATTTTGGTTGGGCATGATTTTTTGTGACCTGGTCACTTCAAAAGACCCTTGTTGGTCTAGCTTTGGCCTTAGTGGTGGCGAGGGTGGCTCCAGTGTAACCAGTGATAGGTCAAGAAGCCTTTGTGACCGATGAAGGTCATGATATTCTACTGTGTGAGAAGATCAAAGACACTCTAGGGCTGTCTAATCGTTCAAAAACAACACACACTAAAAAATCCCTACAAGCTAAGACAAGAAAACACTAAACTAATTGGAAGAATAGTTACAACAACCAATACTAGAGAAAATTATCGGTGCAAGTGAAACTCGAACATGAAAGAACCCTCTGGGTATACTCTACAAAGTGTGGCCTGATGTCTATCCTAGGTACCGCGGTATACCCCCACAGTCACCTATGTATGTCCCTAAGAAGATAGGCAACTAGGTTGACAGTGCACGAACAGTCACCAGGCGGGTACAGTTGAAAGTCGGGCAGACCACAATGAGCAGGGTATTGATCCTGAAACCTGTCAAGGGTATCGAAAGAAAGTGGTCTAGAGGAAAACTGAGGACCTTGAACAGATTTGAGACCCTCAAAGCTCCATGGCAAATGCAATCGATGGAATCCAAAAACAAGCCCTCAATATGTGTTCTCCACTACGATTGGTCCAGCTTTGGAGGGGTTATCTCTGCTACCTTTACGCACACAACCTCTTTTTTATCCCTTGTGTTAGAGGGGGGTACCAAATAACTTTCATGATACTGAACTTTGACACTCCCTAAATCAGACTCCAATGTTTGATTTTAATTGCCTTGAAGAGTTTCCTCTCCAACCTAATTCAAGGCCCTAACCCTAAACTAGTTGGTTGACCCTACAAACATAAAAGTATAAAGAATTTTAGATTTAGTGTTAATTTTTATGGCTTGTCTTATGTCAAAGGATATGAAAGTGAAACTAATGATGTTTGAAAGACGAAAGGAAAATGAACAGAAAACTGGAAACAAAAACTTTTCTTTAAACAACTTTTCAAACTTAAAAA
>SNQJ01S0164746.1:12603-28762 GCA_010110895.2 Picea sitchensis | reverse complement strand
AGTTCCTGAAATCTTTCTTCACATTTTGATGTCCAAGTCAATTTAACCCCCTTTTTCTAAAGGGCAGTGATTGGACAACCAATCTAGGAAAACCCTTTTATGAACCTTCTATAGTATCCTGCTAAGCCCATGAAAGATATAATATCAAATACATCCTTCGGGGTAGGCCATTCCATAATAGATCTGATATTTTTTAGGGTCTACTGCCACCCCTTCTTTAGAAATAACATGGCCTAAGTAAAGGACTTGATTCTAGAAAAAGTCACACTTGCTAAACTTAGCGTAGAGATGATGCTCTCTTAGTAATTGAAGTACAAGTCTAAGATGTTCCTCGTGATCCTCTCTATTCTTGGAGTATATTAGGATATCATCAATGAAAACCAATACAAATTTGTCCAAAAATTTGTTGAGTATATTATTCATCAAGCACATAAAAGTGGTGGGGGCATTGGTTAGCCCAATTGGCACCACCACAAATTCATAGTGACCATACCTTGTCCTGAAGGTTGTTTTGTGGATGTCTTCATCCTTAATTTGGACTTGATGGTATCCAGACCTTAAGTCAATCTTTGAGAAAATGGAAGCACCTCCCAATTGGTCAAACAAGTCATCGATTCTTGGTAAGGGGTACTTGTTCTTTATGGTTGTCTTATTGAGTTGTCTATAATCTATGCAAAGTCGGAGTGTGCCATATTTATTTTTCACAAATAGGACGGGTGCTCCCCATGGAGATACATTGGGTCATACGTAGCCTTTGTCCATCTTCTCCTTTAGTTGTAGCTTGAGCTCAACCAGTTTTGGCGTACTCATCCTATAGGGTGTTCTATATGCTGGCACTATTCCTGGTCCAAGTTCTATCGAGAATTCAATGTCTCTTCTCGGAGGTAGACCTAGTACCTTTTCTAGAAACACGTATTTATATTCTCTTAATATGGGGTGGTCCTTGTAAGTTTTAAACTTGTGAAGTAAAGCAATGCATATAGATTCTTAAGAAAAAAAAAATTTAATCAATGGCTCATTCACATAGTACACAGAGATTTACACTGGAAACCGTCAACCGGGAAAACCTTTATTATATTCATTATATCAAATTTCATGATTCACTATACAATATATACAATGTTTTTAGGTATTTCGTATATACCAAAACCCTAATCCATAAAACCGGGATTATTTTTAGTAAACCGCTAAAAATAGCAAAAACCGCCCAAAAAAAAAAAACTCAGGGCACTGCGCATAACCAGGGGGTGGCATACCTGCACCCCTAGGACCTCCCTAGGAAAGAGCCTATCAGACATGACACAATTAGAGCACTAGTACTAGGGATCGTCAGACGCAGTTGTCTTATCTGACGCACCCACACACACACATGCAAAGAATATAACACATACCCAACATTCTCCCACTTGTTGTTTTCTTTGCATCCAGGGGTCCCAATATTATATAGTCAACAATCCAGGCTAACAATGCCCATTTTTACTCTACACCAATAGAAATTTTTTGTGCTTAAAGAATTTGTCAATAAACCTGCAACATTCTTCAAAGTGTCAACCTTTTCCAGCAACACTTTCTTTTCCTCAACCATGTCTCTCACAAAGTGATACTAAACATCAATATGCTTTGTTTTTGAATGATAAGCTGGGTTCTTTTCTAGGGATATTGCACTCTAACTGTCACAATCTAATCTCACTTCTTGTTGTACCAACCCAATACCTAAACACAATATTTATAACCATATTGCTTCCTTGCTTGCATGAGTGGCTACCATCTATTTCTTCAACCATGGCCTTCTTCCAGAGTTTACTATCCCTTGAATTCACTGCTTCCCTGACAGTTCTGGGATCATCATCAGTAATAGATAAAGAAAAATTGGAACGAAAATCAGGTGGAATATACCTTTCTGGTTTCCTTCTATCTCTCATTGATCTCCTCAATACTGGGGCATGAGGTTCTTCTTCTTCTTATTCTGCTTCCTCTTCTTCAGATGATTCAGATTTTGCATCATCCAACTCAAGCTCTATTTTCTCAGGTTTGTCTTGCGTTGGTAGGAATTCTTGTTTGGACACATCTTTTACCTCTCTAAAAACAACATCTTGACTGTAAACAATTTTCTTGGTTTATGGGTTCCAAAGCTTATAACCTTTTACACCATCTTTATAACCAATAAAGATACACTTTTCATCCTTTTTATCTAACTTACTTCTATTTTCCTTTGGAACATGTACATAAGCATCACAACCAAACACTCTAAGATGTTGAAGAGAGGGTTTCTTTCCAGACCATACCTCGTGTGGATTTTTACCATCCAACGCTAATGAAGGTGATTGAACAACCAGGTAACATGTTGTACCCACTGCCACTACCCAGAATTATTGTCCTAACTCGGCACTGCTGAGAATTCTCCTTGCTTTTTCCATCAGTGTCATGTTCATCCTTTCTGCAACTCCATTCTGCTGAGGAGTGTATGGAGTAGTCTTCTGCCTTGCTATACCACACTTCTTATAGAATTCTTAGAATTAATTTCCGCATATTTCTCCACCATTATTTGTTCTCAATACCTTTATTTTATTCTCTGTCTGATTTTCTACCAGAGCCTTAAACTCTTTAAATTTATCAAATACCTTAGATTTCTTTCTAGGAAAATAAATCCATGTGTTCCTTGAAAAATCATCTATGAATGAAAGATAATACATAGATTTACCTAGGGATGGAACAGGGACAGGTCCAAACACGTCATTGTGTATCAACTCTAAGATCCCCTTTGCTCTTGTAACACTAGATGGGAATCTTACTCGATTCTGTTTACCATATATGCAATGTTCACATCAATCAAAATCTAGAGTACAATTAGACATACCTCCAACCATACCTTTACCATGTAGTGTTTTCAGGCCCTTTTCTCCAATATGCCCCAGTCTTTGATGCCACAGTGTTGACATAGGGGCAGACCCGAGGTTCACTCCAAGAGCTCACCAAAAAGCCCTAACTACTAGCCCTTTTGGCAACACCTGCGAAGAAGATGCAGTTTTACCCGAAGCATCTCAGAGGGGGGTTGCAAGACAAAGGTGTCTACAACCATGGGAATATCAAGTGGAACTGATACAACAATAATGAAGCATTCATGTATCTCTTATCAGTTAGATCTATTATGCACAGCTATACATCTGATCTAACTCAATAATGAAAATAACAGTATGACAACGACAAAGATCCAGGCATCAATCACACATACAACACAACATATACGTGGTTCACCCTCTCTCTAGGGATACATCCATAGAACTGTGCTTATACTATATTAAGGTAAAGCTTATAGTTCTAATCTGCATTGTCAATCAACAGATCTTCTCTCTCTTCTTCTCTCTATCTCCCACCTTCCTATGCACCCAGCTGCAGGACTTGATCTTTGCACCCAGTTGAAGATATTAATACCATAAGGCTCTCCCTCTCAGCACTCCTCCCTCTCCTAATACAATAATATCTCAACCAACCACAATCAATATCAATACCCAACTTTAGTACTGACCCGACCTAGGTCCTCTCAACCTCTATTTATACATTATTGTCCCTCATCGACAACCTTAGTTCGAAACCTAGGTGTCAAAACCCTAATTACCCAAAACCCTAGGTGTCTAAAACCCTAGGTCAACTTGACCCACGTTTTCAGGGCTTCGCCAGCCTGTCTCTCCTCCCTTCTCGCACTGTGCTCCAAAGCATCCAATGGTGGATTTCTCTGCTTGTTGAGTTGTCTATGATTCTTTTCTCTTGCTGATCTGTCATCCCTGATCTTCTCTTTCAATGACTTGTTTTTTCCGTGATTCACTCCATATTTTCTATTATTTTTCTTACTTCGACCCAGGGACAGTCACTGTGTCTCCTGTGTAGTTCATGTTTGACCTTTTCTTTGTCAATATTTTCTTTCTTCCATAACCAAGGACCAACAACCCCCCAACACTCACCTGTGACTCGTCCCGAGGAACTTTAGTTATGATCCGTCCATGTCACCTCGATTTTGGACTGCAGAGTGCAACCTTTTCTTTATTCTCCATGTCTCCTTCCCATCCTTGTGTAGACTGTCTTTTCTGTGTCTGGATTGCATCTGGTACGTAGAACCTTTTCTCCTTTGCTTTTAATACGAGTTGCAAGGTAGCTAGTTGTCATAGTACAACTTCAGTTGATTCCCATTTACTAATCCCTCTTTCCATTCTCCCTTCAATGTCTTCAGTTGCGAAGCTCCTCCTTCTGTAACATAGGCGACCTCATATGGTCCCAACCAATGCATTCTGAACTTCCCTGGATGTCTTATAAATTTAATGTCATACATCATTACTAAATAACCTTGCTTAAATGCCTTCTTCTTGATGTTTCTATCATGATAGGCCTTCTCTCTTTCCTTCTGTACCTGCTGATGGAATCCTGCCATAAATCTGTCTTCTTCGAGTTCAACTAGCTGGGAAAGCCTCTCACGAACAATGCCAATGTCATCCATGTCTGTAAATGCAACAATTCTTAAGCTCGGTACCAAGTACTCCATCGGGACAACAACTTCAAGACCATAAACCAACTTGAAAGGGGTCTGCATTGTTAATTTCTTACAAGTGGTTCTATAAGCCCAGAGTACTGCTGGTACTCTTAAATCCCAGTCATCCCTGTTCACACTGCAAATATTTGTCAATGTTTTCTCCAATATTTTGTTGAATGCTTCAACCGTTCGGCTTGCTTGTGGATGGTAAGGTGTACTCTTCTAATGGTGGACCGCAAATTATTCAGTCAGGGCCTCAACTATCTTGTTGATGAAATGAGTTCCTTGATCGCTCATCAAGGTCTTAGGGAATCCAAACATGTTTATTATGTCATCAAATATAAAATGAGCAGTTGCAGTTGCACTATAGTCCTTGAGTGCTCTTCCTTTGTCTCATATAGTCAGGTATTCTATCGCAGTGATAATATACCTTGCTCCTGTGCACTTTCCTGGTGGGTTTATAGATCCCACAAAGTCAATGGCCCATTTTTCAAATGCTTGTAGGGTCATCTGTAGTGCTAGTGGCATTTTGTCTCTTCGGGATGGTTTTCCAACTCTCTGGCATACATCACAGGCTATGGTATACTCTTTAGCATCTTTGTGTAAAGTAGGCCACCAAAGTCTAGCTCGTAGAACCTTCTGCGTAGTTTCTTTGCCTACATAATATCCTCCTGCGATGCCTTCATGAGCTTCTGCAAGGATCAATGGGAATTTTGCCTCCATCACACATATTCTTAGTATCTCAATGGGTCCCATCTTATATAGCTGACCAACTATTAGTGAAAATTCTGTAGCGCGCACCACTAGCTGTTTCTTCTGGGAAATTGTATACTCACTTGGAGCCATTCCCGTTGATAGGAACTGGACTATGTCTATGAAGTGGTCATCCATATTCCTGATGGAAAGCAACTGTGCATCTAGTAGTGTATCCTCCAGACTGGTGGGTTCTTCGCCATGTTCCAACCTAGACAAGTGGTTAGGTCCCTTGTTCATTCTTCTTGGCTTAACTATGATCTCAAAATCATATTCTTGAAACAGGAGAAGCCATCAGAATATTCACCCCCCCAACACTGGCTTGTTGACCAGATACTTTAGTGCAGATTGATTAGTAAACATTTTAAAGTGTCCTCCTAGTAAGTAATGGCGGAATGTTTGCAATGCGTACACCATGGCTAATCCTTCTCTCTCTGTAGTATTGTAATTGATTTCAGCCGTAGATAGCTTTGTGTTGGCAAATGCTAATGGATGATCAATGTCCCCTTCTCTAGGTTGTGCTAGTAATTCTCCTAATATCCTTTGATAAATTTCCTGTAATAGCCAATATGTCCTAGCACAGTGCGCAGCTATTTGACTGAGGTAGGAGGTGGTAAATCAACTATAATTGCAATTTTGGATGGATCCACCAACAATCCTTTCTTGCATACAATATGACATAATAATACTACAAATGGTGAGAATAAGATGTGCTTCTTCAAATTCAAAGCAATTTGACATTGCCTGCATTTATCCAACATTAGCCTTAGACATTCAACATGATTTTTCAGCAAACTAAAAATAGCCCAGTCATCAAAATAGGCTTCTAAGAACTTATGCAAAAAATCTTTGAACGCTTCGACCACCACCCTAGAAAACATGGCTGGGTCATTCTTTAGTCCAAATGGCATCAATGTGTATTGGTAGGATCCCCATTTTGTGGAAAATGTGGTCTTGTGGTGGTCCTCCTTGGCATTCTATATCTGAAGGTATCCTGAAAACCCATATGTAAAATAATATACCTCTTGGCCTCCCACATTGTCCAATACTTCATCTGTGAATGGTGTAGGGAAGGGGTCATGTAAACATGCATCGTTCAACTTTCTGAGGTCCACACATATCATCATCTCTCCTGTCTTCTTGTCTTGTACTACCATAGGGATGATCCACTTTGACTCCTCAACAGGTTCAATAATCCCTGCTTCCAACATTTCGTCGGGCTCAATCTTCAATTTTTCCTTATACTTCGGGTTCAATATGTAGGGTCTTTGCTTGACTAGCTTCGCATCTGGTTTCAAAGGTATTCTCATTTCTCTCATGGATCCTTTGATACCTTTCATATCAATGAAATTGGTCGGAAATAAGTTTTGATACTCATGCAATAATTCTGTAATTTTGTCAAAGGTAGCAACATCCCAGTAATCTCTGACATTGGCAAGTTTCGGTGTCTCCTCTGTCCCAATATTAACTTTATTTATATTGATCAGTTGTCCAATGAATGGTAGTTCAAATCCTAGTCCTTCCACATCCCTGTGGACTTTTGTCTCAACAATGTTTACCTTCCTCGGATTATCATCTTTGTTGGCATTAATGTTGTAACATCCTTGTAATTTCTAGAATGGCATAGTCCATTCGTCCTTTTCTTTCTCCAAAGGGAGGCTAGATGACTCTTTAAATAATTTCTACCTCACAGTCTTTAATTCTTGATCTACTGAGGGGAATTCACTTTCAAATAAAAAGGTGGTTACAAAATTCTGAAGCATACCTTCCCAATCTGCAGTGATAAGGTGCAACTCTGCTTGAAGGTACCAGTTAATAGGGGTCATGTACAATGTGTCAATGAATTTGTGTACCCATTTTTCTCGAGGAATGTCACTCCATGCCTCTTCACAACTTTATACATGGTCCTTTCGGCAACTTCGACCTGTGTACCTCTCTTCGCAACTTCCTACTTGTGCTAAAAATCAGATTGTCATGAAGGTTCGACATTGTGTCCAGTCTGTGATATTGCTTTTATGTTTTCCCCACCATCTTGCTGGTGTATCTTTCAAAGCCTTTTCCATAGCCAACAACCTCTGTTGTGATGGTAAAATTGTTTCAAAGTCCATCAAGAAGTATTCTAAAGGATTCAGACCATCAAAGGTAGGTAAGTTACTTGTTGTGGTACCAATCCAATGAACTTCTCTGGTCAATCAAGCACATCTCCTTGTGGATACTTCATACATCTGGTTCTGCTAGTTCTCCAACGCTTCTTATGAATTTGATGAACACGCGTTGTCACTTCACCAGCTTAGATTCCCATCGACAGTAGGGTTAATGTAATCTTGTTGTCTAGCTGTTAATTTGTAGATATTTTCCAACTCATATGCATAGTCTTCTTCTCCGATGGCCTCTCTATACCGTGAACCTTCATCTATATCTAAGGGTGAAATGACCCTAAGGACATCTCCTTCAAATGTCATGCATCTTTTCTTTAAATTGACCACATTCGAATTGTTGAAGGCCCAATCAATTCCTAGTAATGGAGGGTAAGGACAACTATCATCAACAATTTCAATTACCTCGAAGTATGCAAAGGTCCTAACTCCGTCGATGTCCATGGGGACATGCTCCAATCATCCAAATGGGCTGACAACTTGCTGATTATTCATGTGAATCCTAATAGGGGAATATATCAGCTTGGGTTTTCCCATCAGTGCCCAAGTTTGCTTCGTCATGACGTTGACCTCCGACCCTAAGTCGAGGACCACATAGTCTATATCATACTCTCCTATTTGAGCATTCAAATGTAATTCTTTGTTTGTTCTTCTCTTCTTAGAAATCTGGTGTACTTCTCTATTCAGCAAGGGGTCTATATTTCCTA
Organism: Picea sitchensis; assembly: GCA_010110895.2. NCBI lineage: Eukaryota > Viridiplantae > Streptophyta > Pinopsida > Pinales > Pinaceae > Picea > Picea sitchensis. The sequence goes on along the minus strand of SNQJ01S0164746.1, from coordinate 20,624 downwards.
GCTCATACTTCCTTATATTGTTCTATAACTCTTGTATATCTTTCTCATCCTGAAATAGTTTAAGACAAGTGTACAAAAATTCGATGAGCATACTTACCTCTTTTCCTTCTTTATGTGAAGTCAATTGATCAAATGATTGAGGCATTCCATACTCTTTTACTTCTGGTTGTGCTCTAGATAAAGATCCTTGGTTCCTCTTGAAATATTGTCTTGCTTCCTCAAAGGTTCGTCTTTCTTTCTTCACATCAAAATCCTGAGTCTTCTCCTCAGCTTTCCTGATACCTGACTCTTCTGCGATCTTTCTTTGGGTTGTTCTATCCTCTCCTATAGAAACACCTCCTCGGGTAATGACAATGACTCTAGGTTCGGCTCCACAAGGTTCAACATATATCAGTTGTACTTGTGGGTTCTGTTGGGGTCCTCGTCTTTCCTAAAGATTTGTCAGTAGCACAGGGCATTCTTTTATGACGTTCTTGAAAGAGTTACAATAACTGCAGGTTGTGCAACGGTTCTAATAATACCTTGCTAAGTGTCCTAGCTGCGTGCAATTATAACAAATTATTTATCCTCGGCCTTGGTCCATACCTCCTCCTCCTCCTCCTCCTCTGTATCCCCTGTGGGGAGTGAAGTTTCCTCTCCCTGGAGAGTTGTACTATAGAGTATTTCCTTCTTGCTATACTTCACCCTGAATCTTGTATATGTCTCTCGACCTCTCATGCATGATATCGTAAGCTCTACAATCTCGGTCACCATGCCCTACTGATTTACAAAATGTGTAGTACAAGTTAGTGGGTTTCTAAACATACTTCTGCATTTAATAGCACTCACCTGGATGATGCCTATTTCTACACACATCGCACCAAGGCAGGTTAACTTGCTTAAAGGGGCTTGACGCTCCTGAGGCCAAATACTCATGGAATAAGGGACAGTGTTCCTTATCACGATCTTCTAATTTCCATCTCACACACAAAAAATCTTCTCTTTTGTCTTTTCCCTTATCTTTCTTCATATCCTCAACTTGTAAGGACAAACTGGTTAGCTGACTCATGATCTGGCTCATGCCTGAGCTCGATTCTCCCATAGGTGTTGATTCAAGATTCATGGTGATTTCCAAAGCTTCTGCCTACGATGCAATATTCTGCTGCATCAAAGGGACTCTGATGTGTGGTAACAATGCAGTGATGAATCATTCTTTGTTCTTTTCATGGGCTATCTGAAAAGTTAATCGGCCTGTCAGGGCCTTGAATCTCTAGTCGAACTCCCAAACAGGTTCTGGTACCTTTTGTTTGATATCCTTTAGCTATGTAATAAATTGTGACTCCAACTTAGGTTTCTTAAACCCTGCAATCAATGCATTCTTGATCTTGTTCAGTGGCTTAGGCTGCGCTAGTCCTTGGACAAGCTTCATATACCAGCTCAGTGCATGGTCCCTTAGCGTAGTGCTAAACTGGGTCCTCTTGATGGATTTTTCAGTGATACTTTTAATATTCCATGCGGATTCACATAGAAACCAATGTTGATATGGATCTTTAGACCCGTCTCCTCTAAAGATAGGGAGCTTCATTTCATCTACCATAGAGTTGACTAGGCTTTTTTCTGAGTAGATGTTAAGCTACCAGTAACAATGCTCTGAGGACTCTGGTGGTTTTGACTATTCTGACCACTAAGTACTGTTGATACAATAGGGAGATTAATGTTACTTACTTCAGTGATCCACGTAGTTCCTGAGGTCTCTGGCTCACTTTGGAAAAGTTCTTTAACTTCCCCTTATTCTGTTCTAGTGGGATTTGAATGTTCTTCGTTGGTTAGATCTACCTCTTCTCCACTATAGAAACCCTCTTCTCTGTATTTTTGTTTAAACAGGTTCTCAAGGTGAACCCCTCAGAATACTTTCCCACTGCGCATATGTGTTGCTTCTATGTCACTGTCACTGTCTGAGATCTTAAACATCATCCTTTTCAGGTCTGACCAATCTATTGTATCTTAAATATGTGGTTTTCATGCAAGAGCATCTTGATCCTCAGCTTCAGAAAGTGAAAAAAAATTCCTCTAGGTCCTTTGAAAAAGTATCTCTCGGCTTGGCTATATGACTCTGTTCTGTCAACAACAAACTTGGTGATATACCCTCCAATGGTACTATCAAACCAATGATCTACTATTTTGGATACAATGTTTTCAACTCTCTTGACCTTCTGGATCAGTACCAACGTCCAAACCACAGGAGGTCTAGATCTAATCTCGGACTGGGTATTGGATAACTTAGCCAACCATTCAAACAACTCCTAGCAGACTCCCCCAAAGAAGATCTCGTGAATGTTGGTGAAGATGTATCTTTGTAGCCAATCTTCAGTATTTAGTTTAGGGTTCTTGTTCCGGGCTTCAGTGAAGTCCCTCTCTTGATCCTCTATCCACTTTTGAATCTCAATCTTTGATGGGAACCACCTTGACATTCCCTTAAACAAATTCCTGTCTCGGCAATGGAACCATTTGTTGGCACAGGGGTAGACCTGGGGTTCACTCCAAGATCACACCAACAAGCCCTAGCTACTGTCCCTTTCGGGAACGCCTGCTAAGCAGATGCAGTCTCACCCGAAGCAGCTCAGAGGGGGGTTGCAGGATAGAGGTGTGTACAACCAGGGGAATATCCAGTGGAACTAATACAACAATAAAGCAACATTCATATATCTCTTATCAGTTAGATCTATTCTGTGCAGCTATACATCTAATCTAAATCAATAATGAAAATAATAGTATGACAACGACAAAGATGCAGACATGAATCACACATACAACACAGAATATACGTGGTTCACCCTCTTTCTAGGGCTACGTCCACAAAACTATGCTTATAATATATTAAGGTAAAGATTACAGTTCTGATCTGCACTCTCAGTCAACAGATATTCTCTCTCTTCTTCTCTTTGTCTCCCACCTTCCTACGCACCTAGCTACAGGACTTGATCTTCACACCCAGCTGAAGATCTTACAATACTAGAAGGATCTCCCTCTCAACACTCCTCTCTCTCCTAATACAATAATATCTTAACCAACCACAATCAATATCAATACCCAACTCTAGTACCGATCTAACCTAGGTCCTTGTGACCTCTATTTATACATTATAGTCCCTCACCGACAGCCTTAGGTCAACACCTAGGTGTCAAAACCCTAATTACCCAAAACCCTTGGTGTATAAAACCTTAGGTCAACTTGACCCATGTTTTTAGGGCTTCGCCAGCCTGTCTTTCCTCCCTTTACGTGCGATGCTCCAAAGCATCCAATGGTGGATTTCTCTGCTTGCTGAGTTGTCTATGATTCTTTTCTCTTGTTGATCTTTCATCCCTGATCTCCTCTTTCAACGACTTTCTTTTTATGTGCTTCGCTCCATATTTTCTGTTCTTTTGCTTACTTTGACCCAGGGATAGTCACTGTGTCTCCCACGCAGTTCGTGTTTGACCTTTTCTTGCTTTATCTTTGCTTTCTTCCATAACCAAGGGCCAACACACAACATGGTCTTATTTTCTGGGACAATATTGGTCTTGTCTCCTTCATTTCTCTGCTCAGGGACAACACAACTGTTACACCCATTAGTATAAGTGCCTCCCAACAACTTGTACATAGTTCCACACCGAACTCCCCTCATCAACACCATTTCTCCTTGTACCATCTTGCAAGTGCCCTTTCCAAATATATTATCCACTCCTACATCTTCCATCTTTCTTACAGATACTAAGCTCCTCGCTAGTTTTGGAATGTGCAGAACCCCAGGGAAAGTTCTAATCCTTCTGTCTTTTAGCATCAACTTAAATCTTCCACGTCCCAAGATTTTTGTTGTCGAGTAATCTCCTAGGAATACATCACCACCATCATATTTTTCATATTCGGACAACCACTCCCTGTGAGGATTCATATGGTATGACACACCCGAGTTGATCAACCATACATCACGGTCTGCATGTGTACTTGTATATTCCAAGTAAACATCACCTCCTTATTCAATGGAGGTTTCCTCCTCTGTGAAAGAGGTACTATCATATCCCTTTGGTTTTTCAACCTTATTAGACTTGCAATCTTTCTTATAATGACCTGTTTTACCACACTTCCAACATTTCTTCAAAGATTTTCCTGGAGACTTAGATCTACCTATAGATTTAGATCTCCACCCCGAAGGCTTACCAGAGTTCCTGTCTTGGGCACTCCCTCTTATAAATAAAGCATATGTGTTGTTACCATCAATGTGTTTTCGCCTCATCTCTTCAGATAACAAGGATGCAACTACATCCTCATACTTCAATGTAAGTTGAGTGGTACTACCTATTGCTATAACCAGATTATCCCAAGAGTCTGGAAAAGAACATAACAAAGTAATACACTTATCTTCCTCTATAATCGTAATATTAACAGAACCAAGTTGACTTACTAGAGTATTAAAGGAATTTAGATGTTCTGTCACAGAATCTCCATCTTCCATCCTAAGATGATACAATGTATTTCGAAGAAACAACTTGTTTACCAGGGACTTTGATTGATACAAATTCCCCAACTTATCCCATAGTTCCTTGGTTGTAGATTCTCCTGAGACATTCAATAGCACCGAATCTCCCAAGAAGAGTCTAATATTACTCCTTTCTCTCCTGTCCAACTTCTCCCAATCTTCCTTCGACATACCAGTAGGTGGTGTATTAGTAGTTTGTGCACTAGTAGGTTGTGTACCGGTCGTCTGTGTGCCAGTAGGTTGCGTACCAGTTGGCTATGTACCAGGGTCCATAGTGATCCATTGTTCTTTTTCTACAAGAAGGTCCTCCATATTCAGCTTCCATAGCTCAAAGTTTTTACCATTGAACTTCTCTATATTGATTCTAGCAGAACTCGCCATTCCTCTTTCTGCACTTAAATCACCACTGCAAAAGCTCCCACTAAACCCAGGTTTATCACAGACCCGAGATAAACTTGATCTATCAAGACCGAGCCAAACCCTCAACAACAAAGGCATCCCTCTGAAGCCAAAAAGAGCTTTGATACCACATGTAATTTTTAAACCTGTGAAGTAAAGCAATGCATATAGATTCTTAAGAAAAACATAATTTAATCAATGGCTCATTCACATAGTAAACATAGATTTATACCGGAAACCCTCAACCGGGAAAACCTTTCTTATATTCATTATATCGAATTTCACCATTCACTATACAATATATACAATGTTTTTAGGTATTCCTTAGATACCAAAACCCTAATCCCTAAAACCAGGATTATTTTTAGTAAACCGCTAAAAATAGCAAACACCGCCCAAAAAAACAAATTCGGGGCGCTGCCCCAAACGTTGCGCGTAACCAGGGGGTGACATACCTGCCCTCCCTTGGGACCCCCCTAGGAAATCGCCCGACACACATGACACAAACAGAGCACTACTATGAGGGATAGTTAGACGCAACTGTCTTATCTGATGCGCCCACACACACACATGCAAAGAATATAACACATACCCAATAGTCCTCTGGGTTTGGTTTGTCATCCTTAACATATTCCAACGCCTGTATTGCATATAAAGGACACCCCTTTCTGCAATACGTTTTCATTTGAACGGATGATATTTGTCTCACTGAGACAGACTTCTGAATCCCTTGGAGGGTTATCTTCCTCCCTTCTTCATTTACACACTCTAAAGTTTTATGGTAATAGTCCAACTTAGTTTTATAAGAAGCCAAGTCCATACCAATCAACAAGTCATAAGATCCCAGGGGAATTATGTTAAGGGTCGCTCGGGTGGTAAATCCATCCATGATGAATTGGCAAGTTGGGATGGCCTCTGCTACTTTCCTTTTGGTCCCAGTGGATAGTTGTACCAAACACAACTTAACATGTCTAATTGGTTGCAATTTACACTTATCAACAGTCTGAGGGGCCACATAACTCAAATTAGAACCAGGGTCAATTAAAATAGAAACTAGATGGTTGGCGATCATACCTTCCATCTCCACCACTGAAGCTTGGTGGTCGGCTTGATTATTGTCCAAGGCTGCATAAATTCGTGGCATGCTCCTAGCCACATCATTGAAGGTGGTAGATTCTTGGATATTGTAGACTCTCTTATTGTTCTATTGCCTGTGTGGAAAATCCCTCATCCGATGATCTTCTCCATAACCCAAACATTTTAAGGGTTCTTTCTTTGGGTTATTAGTCTTTCCTGGGACAGCCTCAAAAGGTTTATTTCCACTCTAAGAGGGGAATTTTTCTGATACACACTTCTAGTAGGATGGTTAATCCTAGAACCCTTCCCATAGTTCTTAAATCTTGAGGATTTAAACCCTTCTTGAATCCCAAACTACTCTTCTTCCAGTCCTCGTAAGGTCATGTCTTATTCCTGAACTGTTCATAAAAATACCTTGCCTTCTAGATGGTCTCTTCTAAGGTATTTGGTTCACCAAACTCAATCCTGTCCCAGTAGGTCTGAGTTAACCCACTAATAAATCATTTCATTTTTACCTTTTCATCCTTTATGTAGGGTACATACCTCAATAGTTCAAGGAATTTATTGACATATTCATCTATGGTGAGCTGCCCCATCCTGATTTCATAGAACTCCTTAGTCTTCCCATCCATATATTTCTTTGATAGATACTACTTCCTTAAGTATTTCTCGAATCACTTCCATGACAAGTCCTTCTCATGAAATCCTTTTGCATTCCTAAGGTCTTCCCACCAACTAGAGGCCTTTCCATTCAGGTTGAAGATGGTTGTTCGAGCCTTCAAGTTTTCAGAGTAGTCATGGACTATGAAGTACTTCTTTAAACCAAGAAGCCAAGATTCAACCTCTTCCCTTTTATTAATATCTCCATCGAAAGAGGGTGGTTTGGCCTTCTTGAACTCTTCAGGATCACGACTTTTGGAATGATTTCACTTCTTTCCTTTCCCTTGAGAATGTTAGCTAGTTTTTCTACTAGAAGATCCCTCAGAGTTTCCAACTTCCTTTCTAGAGGACTCTCTCGATGAGTGTCCCCTACCTCTAGGTTGGGCCTTCTTCGAGGTATTTCTCCTAGTGTGGTCACTTATGGGGCCATATTTTCAGATCTCAGGTGGACTTTGAATTCTCTTCACATGTCGTTGGTCCACATGGTTGGTTGTGGGTTCATGCTACAACTGCCTCTGTATGTCGTATAAGCTCTGCAACAAGAATGCATTGATTTATGTTTGTTTTTCTTGCTCCTTTATTAAATATCTCATTCTCAGCCTTTCAACTCTGTAATTCGGCCTTGAGGCTCCTTACAATTTCAGCCAGATCCGGAGGGGTTTCCACCGCCCTCCTTTCGTCAGATACTTCATCTCTATTGTGGGAGCCATCCCCCACTTCATCACACATCACCATCCTTTAGACTTGAAGTGTTCCCGTGATTTACTAACTTCTCGAGTGCTGAAAAAATACTTATCATTAGCTAACATTCTATTAGTTTATGAACAATACATAGTTCAAATTTATTAAATGCACACACACAGTAGAAAGTTTCATTCTTTTCCTCAATAAAATTTTAACCAGACTCTTTAAGAAAGAGGTAAGATAGGGTGCCACTCTTAAAAGTATTCTAAATATGGTTTTTAAGCGACTCATTCATGATCCAAAGTAGGCCAAGTGTTGTAACCATGCTCTGATACCAATTTGTAACACACCCACGGCGGGGCGTAAAATTTTCATTCTCCTTTAATAATCAAATTCTCTATCCATGGTCTCTAATTTGGAAATTGGGGCCTAGCCCCTCCTTAAAGGAAAATCACACATGACCCCGGGTTATGACCAAAAACCAAGGCCACAGGTGCCTATTCCGGTGCTTCGAAACTTCGGGCTTCGAGATTTTTTGATTCATCACACGCTACTTCCTACGAACTCCGAAGGAGCAAAGTTTCAAACTGGCGTGAAGGGATCAACGGTGTCTACTCACCCTCAATATCAACGACCCTCAATGACTTCGGGTCTCCAGGATTTTACGACATTCAAAACACCTCCTCGAAAAACCGTCAGAGTACTA